>BJBW01012639.1:28381-42360 GCA_004320125.1 Scolopax mira | reverse complement strand
GACATGGTGCTCGGGGATATGGATTAGTGTTGGGTGGTGTTTTGTGTGGTGTGGATGTGGTGGTGGTGTGTGTGTGTGTGTGTGTTTGGTTGTTTATTGGTTTGACTAGATGGTCTTAAAAGGTCCCTCCAACCTAGGTGATTCTGTGATTCTGATTCTGTGACTCCGGTCTCTTCATTCATTCTAGCAGATGCATCATACCATCAGTATCCTTACTGAAGAAAATGAAACTATCAAAAAAACTAGAAAGAACAGGACCTACCAAGATTCAAAGTAGAGCAGCCCAGCTGGAGCAGAGTGCTAAGCTGTGTCCTTGTGCATGCAACATGTGTGCAAACCATGCTATTTCTATAATTTCAGTTAGCAACAGGTTTATAAGAAAAGCAAAGGCAAAGGAGGCAAAGGAAATCTTGTTTGTTCTTCTCTTAATACCAAACAACAACATTTTTTAATAAGAAAATACTTATTAAAGTTTTCAATAAAATGGAACAGTAACCACTTAAATTAAAAGTTATTTTAATAGAAAGAAATAAATAGCACGCAGTTTAGATTTAGAATCTGAACCAGAAGTGTCCTACCCCACTTTGTGGTACGTACACACTCTGCCCAACCTCTGCAACAGAGGATCTCTTAAGCAAATTTCAGTCTTAAAAGCCACATAAGAAGCCCAATTATTAAGCATATCATTTCAGATTGAACTTCCCAGGGACCTCTGTTTTATTTTTACAGCAAGTAATGTGAAATAGCTTAACTTTGGAATACCATTTTCCTCAGAATTATGCAGAATCCTGGTATCTCTTGTAGCATTGATTCTATTTTATCCTGAACTTCCATTTTCAGGAGAAAAAAAAAATTTAAAAGTAGTAATTGTCATGTAGTGTCTGCTCATTACCCTTCTTGGAGCTTCATCTGCATGATTTTCAAGACACACTGCAGTGGCACAATGCCTATCTTACACCTGGGTAAATCAGGTCAACCACCTCCTATAATGTAATTCTAATTAATCTTACTTCTCTAATCTAACACAGGAAATGAAAATGTCTAGTCCAAAATCTCAGAGGACTACGGGCCCCTGGCTTTTATCTCTATCCCCCTTGTCTCCATAACCACTGCAGAGGGGAGCTCTGTGGCTCCCTTTTGCAGAGGCCACTGGGAAGCAGAACATTCCTGGTTTTACAGGTTCAGGTGACTTATGGGGGGCAAAGAGCCCAAATTTATGCTCTCCTGTAAAAATGCCACCTAATTTCCAGGAGAGAGGCATCTTTTAAAGGCAGTTTGCGTTGTTTCCTCAGACTGCAGTTGGGTCAGTGTAGTGAAAATAAAATGATTACACTATGTGTGATCATGTGCTTCTTCCAACTAAAATCTCTGTCGCCTATTTTAGGAGGTCTCGCATGTCTCTTAGCTGTCACTTCTGATAAGCTTACAACTGTTCTGAGGACATTGTACTACTGTATCTCCCTCCATCGGATCTGGCTCTGCTGGTTTTTTTTCCCCTCTTTCTTTGCACGAGTTACCTTAGGTGCCAGGAGAGTTCCCTCACAGAATTTATTGTAGCGATCTTAATTAAATTAATATTCCTGAGTGCAAGGCTACTGGGATCTGAGGCTGGGATGAGGTTCATCGACATTCACTTAGAGGGTAAAGTTTCCAGTTTTCACTCTCACGAGGCAATATGAAAAATTTATGACAGAAGCAGGAGAACTCTTGCTAGAGGCAATGACATCCCTGTGCAATTAAAACACTTTCAAGTGTCTTTTTTTTCCTCCCTTCTCCTTTCACTCATCTTTGAAAACAATATACGGAGCAACTTCATTCTGCACCATACATTTTTAACTTAAAGATCTGTAAGCATTTGACAAATTATAACCTGATCATAAAAAATTCCTTACAGTTTGAAATGTAACATATTGTACAAGGTTACGGACAGATGGTAAGGAGCTTTTTTTTTTTTCTTTTTTTTTTAGAAAACCAGTTCTAAAGCTTTCAAGCAGCAGAAGAAACTCCCTCCACAAATAGGAACAGAAACCCTGTCTTGCACTCCTAGCAGATAACAGCTATTTTACTGAACCCCTTAACGAGCAGTTGCAGGAAAGGGCAAGGCTGAATATGAGGGTTCCCAACTCTTATTTATGCTCTGTACTTCCAGTGGGAGATGACTCCTCACACAATCCTGGCAGCCAGGCTGCAGTATTTAACCACACCACAGCATCATCCAGCTGTAATCTGTGCACAAACAATGCCCCTTTTAGGGAACCAAATGTTCAAAGCAGCAGAGAGACTGTCCTGTGCTCCTGGAGAGCCGGGCTTTTGATTCTGAGCAGCTCCGGGATGGGATGTCTTTGAAGAAAACTTCTTTATTCTTTCTCATTTTGCACAGCTGTGAAAGTGAGAGCTTTGGGGCAGTCAGCCTCTTTGTAAACTAACATTCAACTATTGCTGTGGTTGCAAACTATTGGGAATAAAGAAACAATAAATACTTAATAACCAACATAATGCAATGGCTCTTTCTTACCTCACCAGAGGACATAATTTTTTGCAAAGTGCATTGCAGAGCACACTGCAGTAACCAGAGGTAACTGTGTTAACTTGGAAACAAAGGAGACTATTCTTTCAATGGCCATGTATAATTCCCCTTAACAGCATGTGCCCTGAGAGAATTTACTTCAATATCCCATGCTTACTTCTGAACATGCCTTGTTATCACTGGATAGTTAACATGACTGCAATGCAGTAGTCTTTAAAAGAAAGTGTTATTTGTTATTCCTGAAATCAGTAAATAATGAAAAATGAAAGCTATAATTTCTTAAACTCACTTCAGAAAGATATATCCTGTTGAATGCTGCCTTACTCTGATGATGATGGCAGCAATATAAATAGGCCTTGAATTATAGTTGCAGAATGTTACACACGGTGAAAGATTATGAGTCTGAATTCACTTTCATCCTAAGGTAAATCTGTTCATTTGTGTTTGGAAAGCCTTAAAAATCCCTTCTTCTATGCTCCTATTCACTTTATTTGTCTCTGCCCTGTCACCACTTCCCTCCTCCCCCCTCTCGCTGTAAATCTAGTCTCTCTTTTGGCACTTTCAGAACAGGGACACTGCACAGTGCCATCTCAGAGACCTGAAGGAATAAGCAACCCACACCTCCATCCTCAGTGACAACCTCCACAGACCCATCCTGTGACAATGGCAAAGCTCCTCTTCTCCCAAGAGACAGCTGAGAAGCAGATAGGTTCTCCTTTGCAAAGCAGCAAGAGCAACAACATGCTGCCTGTATCCAAAAGTGCCTCTGTGGGCTCAGGCCACTGCGCTCTTTGTCAGGTCAACAAGTCGACTCCCAAGGGAACATATAACTGCTCTAACTCTCACTTAAGTGCCTTTGACTATTGTGGGAAAAAGAGTTTGTGCACCTCCTGAAATTAGACAGCAAAACATCCTTGGTGTATACGAGATTAACAGCACTACGAAGGCAAAAAATCGTTTATCACACTAAACAGAAATGTCTCTCTGTTCCCTTTTGCTGCTGCAATTGACTGACACCCGTCTGCTATCTCTCACCATACATTTTGATCACTTGCTCTCAAAGCAGTGAAGGTCTCTTATAATTTCCCCTACCACACAGGCCCTTTCCTCATTCCAGACTGTAGTCTTAAGACTTAACTCCTCTGTAAATAATAAAGCACAGCAACCACCAGAATTTGCTTACCGTGGAGACGCTTTCTTAGCGTTCATGGCACATAAATGAGAAGGAAAGCTGAGCACCAGCTAATAGCTATCTCTTCCTATGGTAGAAGATCCTCCTTCAAGGGACTTTCTTCCTGATTGTCCGCAGCTCCATTGACTAATCCATTGATTCAGGTGTGTAAGACTTCTGGGTGTGATGTAGGGCTCCAAGAAAGGACAGTAGCTCTTAAGTGAGACGTGTAAGAGGACATATAGATAACTCTTCAAGCCACAGCTAGAGAAAGATGAGGTGTAACTGCTTATAGGTACAGTTGTCTTCTCAAAGAACTGTGGGCTGGTCTCCAGGATGGGGCCTATGAGCACAGAGAGATGGGAATATATAAGATACCACTCTTAACAAGTGGGTATTTCTGAGTCTGTGCTTGAGGCAGAAAAAGACTGACCTCAAACAGGCACCCCAGCTTCTGGCAGAGAGGGAAAGGAGCCCAGCTTTTGGGATGTAATTTTAACAGCTGAAGCAGAGTGAATCACCACTCAACCTCCATGCTTGTGAAAAGGAGGAAAGCAAGAAAGGTATTACCACAGGGGCAAGCTCCCAGTGTAACACTTCCCACCTCATTTTCTTACATCATGTACAATGATAATGTCTGTCAGAGCTTCAGTTTAAATATGTACCAAAAGTATTGTGTGATACATTGATCTGATTGTTCATGGCATATGCCATAACTATATTACACTGCTGTAGGTGTAACTGTGCTAAACTCTTCAATTCATACAAAAAGCCCAGGCAGTGTACTGTTTCTAAAACTTTAAAGGTAAAATTTCTTAAATGCATAAAACAATGGTTGGGGGAGAGACTGCACTGATGATTGTTAGTGTCACAAGTAAGCTGAAATGTCAGCTTACTGGACAAGAAAAAGACAACTGGGATATTGCCTTTTTTGAATGCATCAAAGTATTAAATTTACCATCTAAAGTAACCTCAATTCTAGCCTTGCTCTCAAGAGACTCCTACGATGAAGACACACAAACACAGAGATATCAGCTCAAAGCTGAATTTGGAAGAAATTGCTAAGGGAGGTGGTTGAGTCACCATCCCTGGACGTGTTTAAGAGTCGTGGTGTTGGGGGATATGGTGTAGGGGAGAACTTTGTAGAGTAGGGTTGATGGTTGGCCTCGATGATCCCAAGGGTCTTTTCCAACCTGAATGATTCTGTGATTCTATAAAAAGGATCACCACTGGGATAAAGTAACTCATTAAGGTACAGATGGAGATGACAACATAAGCTACGAAAAAGCAGGAACTCTTTCGCTATCTCCAGCACTTCCTTGCTCACACTTCATACTTCTGTGTATGGGAACTGCTTTGCTCATCACAAATTCAGGAAGATTTTGTGTAAAAAAATTTTTCCCCAAGAAATAGAATTCCTATAAACAAACTCTGAATGTTTCAACATCATCTCCTGTCCTGTAAAAATAAAGATGGGGTTTTAAAACACAACACACAACAGCTCCTCTCTAAAATACCTCACCTGGAAGTTATCATCCCCGCAGCTTGAGGGAATCAACCCTACCACCTGCAGTAGCTAGGTGAATTGAGAAGCTCTATTCAACGAGCTCTGTGTTAACCTCAGCTGAACACACAAAGCAAGAATGTCCTGAAGTGTTTCAGCTGCCTTCAAAGTATTTACGCCCCAAATTAGGAAAATCTGAGGTTAAAGCACCAGATTGGTGAAAAGTCCGAATTCACATACCTCTTTTAGGGATGTCATGGAAAATCTGAAAATCATGCAACTTTACCATGCTTCAATGTTTCTGTGTAAATGATGAATTCAGTACTACCTTACATCACGAGGGACTGATGAGGATAACTGCTTTAAAGCACACAAGCAGCTCAGATAACACTGCAGTCAGGAACTACACCAAATAAATAAAGGCTAAATTGGACAAAACCCAAGACAGGCACCTTCACTTTTTCTGACATTCTTTCCCCAGACAGTGGACAGATTAACTTCACTGGTTGCTGCAGCCTAGTTAACAAAGGCAGGAATTTGGGGCACCAAGGGCAATTGATACTGCATTATATATTTTGCCAATTTAGCCTCAGTGAAGAAATCTATATTCCCCATCTGCACAGTGTTTTGCTAACACAGCATAAGACAAATAGTAACCACCAGCTGTAATAAGTGAAGTGAGGGATGAAGGAATTCATGAAGTTCAGGATAGTTTCCCAAAGGTCAGAAGCTCACATCACCAAAACAACACTGGGGAGAGCTGGGACTTCACTGAGAGAGCAAATACAAGCCCGAATGGAAAAACCCTGTGCGAGAGAGTGTATCATAATTGGTGTCATGAAAAAACACCTCTCTTCTTAAGGCAGAAGAAATAGACAGGATGATGGAGGTCATAAAAGCCATCTTGCACTGTAACTGACCTTGAAACCCTCTTTTTCTCTCAGCCTGATTAAGAGAAAAATACTTAGTTAGATACTCCCTTTGTCCTCCACTTGGATACGCACAAGAAATAAAAAAGGAAAAAAAAAAAAAAAAGAGGAGGAGAAGAGGAAGAAAAAATCAATACAAGCTGTCTTCAGTTTAACCAGAATGTTACAGTGAATAGGTTTATGAAACCTCCAGTAGGGAAGAGCACAATTGCTCCCGCAACAGCAGAAGTTGCTATATTTTAGTGTACTTTCCTAGGTGTCATATAACAAAGAGAAAATGCAGAAGGTGTTCTTACTGTCCAAGGACAGAACTTGTATTAGAGTGTAAAAATTACTAACCTGAAATAAACTCATCTGATCTAATATAGTGGTTGTGACAGCAATCACAACTATACACTATACAAGAAAATATAAAAGCTGCCACACACATAGGAACAAGAATAAATACGAATAATAGGAAGTATCTCTTCCTATCTCCCTTAGCAAAAAAATTTATGCTCTGAAAGAAGAGTTTACATCCCGTCAGCCCTTTTTGGTTAAAGTATATGCATTTAAAACTACACAAAGTCATAAATGTATAAGTTTTCTTGATAAATATACCAGTCATCTTAATGATCACTGTTAAATTCCTGTCCTTGCCGGTATCTTGTAGCAGTGAGTTCCACGGGGAAATTCTGTTCTATGAAAACACAGGCCAGTTCTTGATTTCTCTCTCTCTCTCTCTTTTCTCTCTTCCATACATAGGTACATATATATTTTATCATTGAAACAGCCGCATGATCCTGTCTGACAAAAATGAGATGGATACCAAGATACAGAACTGGGGGGTAGGGAAAACAAGCAGATGGTCTTTCTTTACTGTGCAGGTGCCGTTCAGCAATTTTTCCCACCAGTGAAGCTGCTGTATTTTGCACAATGTTTTCCCAATTCACTAGACAATCAGGAACAGAACAACATGAATGCTCTGTTCTGCTACGATGTGCTGAGACAGCAGGTTATCGTTGGTGACTCTGAAGCTTGCTGACATCTGACATGAATTCCTGGCATGCTGACTTTTTAAAAATCGATGGGGAGAGACCTCAGAGTAACAGAAATAGCTGTGAAGTTTAACAGTGCTGAAACTGTTCAGGCTTGATTGGCTGGCGAACATGGAAGGTCAGAAAGAGGAGCACTGGATCCTCATCAGAAGGAACAGAAGCAGATTATTATAGAAAAAAATCACTCTGAAGTTTCATCGCTTACTGTTCCTGTGAAATAGCCGAGATCAGGAGATGCATAATGTGCAGCAGACCTCTTCTTTATTAATACAACCTTAAGCTAAGGATGAAAAATGTATATTGGCACACAGAAGGGCTCAATGGAGTGTTATAAAGCCATTGCTTGACCTCCATTTTTGATCATTTTAGAGCCCTAAAATCTTCTGTTCAAGGAAACCCTTTAGCCATAGCCAGATTGTTGATTCTAATAAAATTTCACTGTTTGGAGTGGAGTGCAGAGAGAATCGTTAAGTTCCAGGATGGAAGCACCAATAAATTTAAGTTTTACTTAAAACATGAATCTAGCCTTATTACTTGCCTTGTTGTAAAAAAAAGATAAATAAATTAGTAATGAGTGTCACTTCAATCTAGACCAAATTACACACTAAAAACTGCAAACCACACTTTAGAATTGATTATGCACAATTTCTCATTCATCCTGATTGTTCATACATGTTAAGGAGGCCCGCATAGAGGGAAACATTGTTGAGTCAATGGAAATTTAAAGGGAGGTCAGCAAAAATGTTTGAAACGCTTTGAGAAAACATGAAAAAAATTCCATTGCAACTTTCCTTTCTAACTACAAATGGGAATAAATTATAACAATATAAAGATATATAAATGTTTATATAATTGTAAAAAGTAGCTAAAAGTATGCTTGTTAAATGAACAAACAGTTTTGGCCACATAGAATAATATGTCCCTACTACATTCCATCCAAGTGATCTGAAAGCCCTTTAAAAACTTGAAGAGATCCACTTGACATACAAAGCAGGTTATGTTGCCCAAAATATTTGAAAATGTGCACCTTAACTATGAGATGGGTTAGCAATATGAGATCCAACCACTGAAGAGGCTTCTATGGCAGTATTAGATACAGTGGTATTGGTGCAATGAAACTGTATTAATTCAACCTTATGACAGTATTCTCATTTTGATTATTAAAAAATGTGCATTGCTGAAAATAATTAGACATTAAGAGGCGAAGCAGATAGTTCTTAACAGAGTCAGACCCTCTCTCCTACTTACTCTGCTCTGTGCTGGAACCAAAGGCAGGATCCAGATGTGTGGGACAGCCAGCTGTGGTAGATGGGTCCCCTGGTTGCAGCATCCTTTTCAAAGGGAAGCACAGCAGCAGGACTTTCTGCCCAGGCCCTTTGTAGCCCTACAGAGCTTTGTACCCTGGTTCTACATCTTTTCTTTTCTCAAGGCAGACATAAACCAGATGAGGCACAGAATCACTCTCTGCAGTCATTCACAAAACAGCAGAAAGATGAATAAAGTGTGCTCCTGAGAACTTTTTTTTGGTAGATGTGAGGAGAGACCATAATATAGTGACAAAGACAGTGAGGATTGACAAGGGAGAAGATGCTGCAGAGAAAGGTATCTAACTGTGCACTGTGTCTGTGATGGAGGAGGGCCTTCAAGGCCCAAGAAGATCCCCAGAGTTAATACTCTGGAAGATGGGAAAGACAGAACAGAAATAAAGCTACTCATAATTCCCTGGGTGCAACTCACCAACTCTCTTCCAAGAATCGTCCATGAACAACTGACCACTTCTAGCCCACATCCATCTTCTCTTTCTTTTTTTCTGAAAGCTTCTTCAGACTTTGCTCCAGCTCCCTAATCAAAACCCTGCAAAATCTCTCAGCCTGAAAAGAACTCATTCCCTTCAAAAGCCAGTGATCTCACCCAGGTTTGGTCTCATCTCTGAAATCTATTCATCACCGTGGGATCCTGTGCAGCCAACCCAACACCAAAGGCAAACTGTCTCCTTTTTGCGTTCATCTGCGGGCCACAAAATTCAGTTTTGCCTATATAACTGAGAAGACTTGAATTGATTCTGCTGCTGAATGTTCTGGCAAAAGGACAATCAGTAAGGAAAGTATGAATTGCTCTACTTTGTTTCATAAAATATCTACATGTCAGTGGCATGGCCAGACATAAAGTAACAATAGTACCTCAGAAAGGTATTCTTATATGGAGGTATGTGGAAACTGGAGGGCATAAACTGCCAACACAGGAGAGGGCTGAAAGCTTTTTCATCAGTATTTTTCAGTAAGACCTTTCTCTTATAGATTAAATAATGACATCATGTTTTAGATTGCTAGTAGTATAATAAACATATTAAAAAATTCACACACACACACACACACAATCACCTAGGTTGGAAGGGACTTTTTAAGATCATCTAGTCCAACCAATGAAAAAAAAAACAAAAACAAAAAAGACAAACAAAGAAAAAAAAAACCCCACAAATATCTAACCTGAACCTCCCCTGATGCAACTTGAAGCCATTACCCCTTGTCCTATCATCTGTGACCTGGGAGAAGAGACCAACCCCCACCTCTCTACAGCCTCCTTTCAGGTAGTTGTAGAGAGCGAGGTCTCCCCTCAGTCCCCTCTTCCCCAGACTGAACAACCCCAGCTCCCTGAGCCTCTCCTCATGAGGCTTGTTCTCCAGACCCCTCACCAGCTTTGTTGCCCTTCTCTGGACCCCCTCCAGCACCTCAATGTCTTTCTTGTGGTAGGGGGCCCAAAACTGGACCTTTCAGATCATTGAGTCCAACCATCAACCTAACACTGACAAAAATCACCACTAATCCTAAGTGACTAAGCACTCTGTCTATCCTTCTTTTAAATATCTCCAGGAATGACAATTCCACCACTTCCCCAGGCAGCCTGTTCCAATGCTTGACAGCCCTTTCAGTGTAAAAAGTTTTCCTAATATCCAAACTAAGCATTCCATGACACATGTTGAGGCCATTTCTTCTTGTCTTATCACTTGTTACTTGGGAGAAGAGACTGACCCCCAATTGTACTGAAACTGAGTAATAAAAGGACATTGTCAAGTGTTTTTATGCAGTTTCTGATGTAGGCATTTCACTCTCCATTGACTGTATAATAACCTCTCAACAGTTTGAAAATAACATCTTTCTTTACTTGTTCTCCCTTACACTAGGTGGTAAACATGGTTTCTGCAGTTATGGACCACAAGCCAAGATGGTAATGGACTTCTAAATTCAGTGGCAGTCAAAAGGTTTATCAATGGTAGCAAGCAAGGTCACAACTCATTAGCTCATGTTCCTTGAGCTGCTGCCTCTACATTCACATTGTGGTTGTATATTAACAGTATTTATTTCACTTCTTCCCTCAACTGTTTTTTAAATTTTTCTGAAAAGGAAAAATAAAAGAAATAAAGAAACATTTTTCCATACAATGCATAGAGTACCATGTATATAAGCCAAATTCTGTGCTGGTTTCTAGTAGCATAGCATGTAGGGTGCCTGTTCTAAAAGGGCAGTAGGGTTCAGAACTCAAAGATCCAACTCTTCCTTATGTATGAGTAGACAAGAAGAGGAAAGGAGCCTCCAAGAGCTGTGTGCTTAGAGTTTTCTGGCAGTTCTTTCATAAGAAGAGACCTTTTGCAAACTTTTGGGAACTCATTTTTTTTCCCTCATAAGAGGAGGACTTCCTCTCTTTATGGACTCTCTCCACCTGTTTCTCTCCACTGTCTTCCAAGGCCTGAAGGGTTCTGTTCTTCAGAAGTTGAACTGTATGAGAACATATTGCTGCACTTCCCTAAGGTATACCAGAAAATAAAGCACCATGTACATCCCAGAGAGAGAAGAGGCATTCCAGAGAGGACTTAATGATTTCTCAGTAGATTTGGACCCCATATTATGTATTGTCAAGGAGACAAATACAGCACTCAAATTTTGAGCATACATGTATAAACTCCTTGCCATATAAAACTGTGCACAGCCACAATGAAATACCTGAGTAATAAAACTGCTCCGTGAACTGGAAGTGGCTGTTCCACACTCCTAGTAAATTCTCTTCATCCATTCCATGCATTTGCTATTTAAATACCTGGTGACTGGAGAGTCGATGTAGTGAAATTACCTTCTCTAAAAACATTCCTAGTGGGAAGTGCCTCATTAATTTACTCTTAGAGAATTTTCTTTTGAACATTATTTGTTCAGTACTATTAAGTCAAAGCATTTTAAAGGAAAACCAGTATAAGCGTATACAAGCAGAATAATGATTTTTCACACAGAAGATAGGTCTTTGAGTGATTTTCAAACTCAAAGAAAAGAAACTTTCCCCTTTAAAGCACAGCAATTTAATTTGCATATAAGTCTATCCTATTTAGGTTTGCACAAAATAAGTGTTCCTCTTCAAGGTTCTGGGCTTACTCCTGTACTTCCCCCAGAGCTGTGGGAGGAAAGGTTCTGAAGGTTCTAAAATTACAGGTTACAAAAGGCTGAAACTCTTTCATGAACACAGTAATCATTTTCAAATGAGCACTCAGTGACAACCATTTTGCAAGATAACTGTGCACATTTGTCTTAATTTAGGGTTTAGTTTTAGACGATCAGATTTTAGAAGGTTCTGGATACAATATACCAAAAATATGAAATAAATCCCAGACATTAAAAAAAAATAATAAAAAATTAATTTGGTTAAGCACAATAATAATAATCACTGTATATTGCGTAGTGATGGGCCAGAACCCATGGTACCCTAGGCAGTATCTTCCTATTCATTTTCAGAAGAACCAGTCATCCTTTTTGAATACTAAATTCAATATATTCACTGCAAAGTTTGTGGAATATGTACATGTCCTGCATCCCCAATGTCCCTGCAGAGCCTCTTGATTCCTCCTTAGCTTTTTTTTATGGTTGAATCCCTATTGCCAGACACTTCAACTAATTAGAGCATTACTTCCTAGCATGGTTATTGCTGGAAATCAGAACAATTCACTGCCTCCGAAATATCAAGCTCCTCTCTCAGATGTTATGCCTCCTACTAAAACACAGAGATATTTATAGCAGACATCACTGAAATACAGCACAAGAAAAAAAAAAAAAAGAATGATCTAAACATAATTTAAAAATAAAATCCATTTTGGAAAGACAAAACTCCACACAGTATGTGTCCTTTTCTTATTTCTGTTTTGGTAGGACAGTGCCATGCATAATACAGATTTTAGGCTCTGTGCTGTTGGCAGCATTTAAGAGAACATGAATCCCAGGAAACCAAGAAACTCTTAAGTTTTGAGATTCTAGGAAACCCACCAGATGGACTGCCTTAATGAGAAAGAAAGAGAATCTGACTATAAATGCCATCATTTGAGGCTTTACCTCAAATTGAAAGTTCAGAGGCAATTAAATTCCTTTGTTTTTCTTTTCAACTCTATCTATACTTTGAAGGAATAAACAAAAAGGACCTATCCATTCCCATGATTTCCAGAATGGTGGGTTATTTTAAGAGTGGTGAATTCTGAGTGCTTAGAGGCATAGCCCCTTTTACTATCAAGTTATGACTTGTAACACATGGACAATGAAGAAACCCAGCAAAGATCTGCATGGTGCAAGAACAGATCCATGTTCACTAAAAGTGTGAAACAATGGCAAAGTCTCTCAGCAGGCAATAAAAAAATTCCAAAGGGAGAGAACTGCAGTGGTCAGTCACAAGCCCAGTCTCACAGACATGGCATCGTCCCCATGTAGCTTTAGGTTTCTGTTTCAGAGATTGCGATATCCCTAGCCCTGCCAAAGGTACAAAACTTAAAATTATTCAGATCCACTCCTAGAAGATTTCCAAGGAAAAGGCACAGTCAGAGCAACCAATGCACAAGTTTCAGGGTAGGCAGGATACTGACAGTAGCTCCAAAGGTAGGGATCACCAGGGATCACCAGTTAATGTGCCTCAAACAGGACATCATGAGCATCCAAGAAAGTGCTTGAGGCCTTCCCAGTCCCCAGAGCACTTTGCAATCAGGAGTGAGACAAGATGGTTTAAAGATACATAGTCTTCTCTTCCACTGGGCTTTAAGCCCTTAAAGCACATTACAAACTCAGTCATTTTAATCTCACAATTCAGTGTTTAATTCATATCTCCCTCCAGACCAACAGTGACTTCCACAAGTCCTTTTTACAACTTTCTAAATAGATTTAAAGGAACCTAGACCAAAAAGCTTAAAATGAGTAAGTGAGGTCAGGCAAAATAACTTTTTTAGTAGTTACATCTAAACAGAGGTAAAAATAAATGTTCCACATACATGTTTTTTAAAACTTCATTGCCCTCTTATATTGAAATGCAACTTGTTTTCTTTGAATTGGTTACTTAATAATCATTCCACTATTACCTAACCCAGATAGGTTATGAGTGCATCTTTATAATCAAGGTCCTTTCTACAGAATCTCCTGTACAGTCACACAGCAGCTCAGAACACAAGAAGACCCTCAAGGGTCCATGCTGGGACCAGTACTGTTTCACATTTTTATCAACAACAGAGGGATTGAGAGCAACATCAGCAAATTTGCAGATGACACCAAGCTGTGTGGTGCTGTTGATACACCTGAGGGATGGGATGTCATCCAGAGGGACCTGGACAGGCTGGAGAAGTGGACTCAAGTAAACCTCATGAAGTTCAACAGGAGCAAGAGCAAGGTTCTGCACCTGGGCTGGAACAATCCTCTGAATCAATACGGATTGGGCAAAAACGAGGTATTAGAAAGCAGCCCTGAGGAAAGGGACTTGGGGAGGCTGATGGAGGAGAAGCTGGCCATGAGCAGGCAGTGGG
>BJBW01012639.1:0-28320 GCA_004320125.1 Scolopax mira | reverse complement strand
CTCCCACTTTACTCTGCTCTGGTGAGACCTCACCTGGAGTACTGTGTGCAGGTCTGGAGCCCTCAATACAAGAAGGACATGGACCTGATGGAATGGGTCCAGAGAAAGGCCACAAAAATGATTAGGCGGTTGGAGCACCTCTGCTGCAAGGACAGGCTGAGGGAGCTGGGGTTGTTCAGCCTGGAGAAGAGGAGGCTCCGGGGAGACCTAATAGTGGCCTTCCAGTACCTGAGGGGGCTACAGGAAGGCTGGGGAGAGCCTGTTTACAAAGGCCTGCAGTGACAGGATGAGGGGCAATGGGTTTAAACTGAAGAAAAGCAGATTTAGATTGGATATTAGGAATAAGTTCTTTACAATGAGGGTGGTGGAGCCCTGGAACAGGTTGCCCAGGGAGGGGTCTCCTTCCCTGGAGCCATTCAAGGTGAGGCTCAACGAGGCCCTGGGCAACCTGGTCTAGTTGGGGGTGTCCCTGCTGACTGCGGGGGGTGTCGAAGTAGATGACCTTTGAAGGTCCCTTCCCACCCAGATGATATTATGATTCTATGATTCTGTTTTCATTGCTGAGAGTCAGAGCTCTATATTTGGAATTAACAGTTGTTAATTATTGCAGATAGCATTCTGAGAAGTTTTGAGTAGCTGTCAAACAATCACGAATTGATTTACTTTAATATGTAACAAAATCCAGTTACCCAGAAAATCACCGGTGAGGTGACGGGGGCACAGCTCTCAACCTCAGCGCCTGTCACTGAACTTTTATAGCACATTCACCACTTTGGCCAGCGGAGCCCCTGTCACCCAGACTGGTAGAGAGCAGGATCAGAGCCTGAGACTCAGCTCCTACACACTTTTCTAAAGGCTGCTTGTAACGTTGGGCTGTCTGTACTTCAGTTCCCCGTCTCTCAAATAGGGATAATTGAGTGACGAGATCTGGAGAGTTCAGTTACTGCAGAAAATCTAAGAACAGAAACATCTTTGACACCGAGGACAACCTCTGATCTCAGAAATCCAGGGACCTGCTGTCCACAAGCACTGAATATCATGTTAAGAGAAACCACTCTCTAAAAGAAAGCGAGAAAGCATTGTCCTTTACTGGCCCCTTTGATTTTATCACCTGTCACAGGATCAAGTGGTCCTTTCAAAATTTGCGAGTTGAAATATTATGGCCCCACAACAGTAGACAAGAAGAATGACACCCCCCTCCTTTTTTCTTTTTTTTTTTTTTTCCTAGGTTAGCAGGATATAAGGAGAAAAAAAAATCACATTTGTAAAATGCTTCTTATCAAAATTAATTCTGAAGACAAAACCACTACAGGTAAAAAGCATTTGTCTCTGCTGATTTGTTAGGTTTGTGACATTGAGTCATTCTCTTTGAAGCTGGCTTTAGGTATTAGAAACATCAAATGTCAGCCTGCTATCTTTTCGGGCCTCTAATTCTGCTACTGACTCAGAAAAGAAAATATCCTGATTATGTAGTTACTGTTAGTTTCTATTAAGAGCCCTGACTGGAAGGAACAAAGACTGAGAATTAAAGCAATGATAACATTAGGTTTTGCTTTATGCTTTTTCACTTCTAAGCACTAAGATTTTCATGAGACTGTTCAAGGGTATATAAGAGCAATCTTTTTTTTTTATTATTATTATTATTTAGGTCTGTCTAATGCAATATCTATCTATCCAGAATTGTAATTCGAATTATGTGAAAATGTTCCTAAAGCTGGGGTTGTACAGTCGGGCTTCTTCACGATTTTTGGAAAGCAATGACATTCCTTTATAAAATGCTTTTTTAAGACTGTTCATTTCTATTATTCTATTGCAGAGAAAACTTCCTTGCAGATCAGAAATCTGCAGTGCCAGGCACAGAACAACTGACAAGTCACCATCCCACAAACCAAAAGAGAAGTGACATTCCCCTTGAACTTGAGCTATTTGTCCTGAAACATATATTAAAAAAAGAGGACTGGATAGTTGGAACTGCATGAAAGGAAAACAAAATACACAGATGCAATTAAAAAAAAAGAAGCAGAGGAGCACTGATGAAGACTTTCTCAGAATATGACAGAAAGGTACATGACAAAGTTTTTGGTCAAGCAGTGCCTGCAAAGCTCTTGATATAGGCAAGACGTAAACTTCTGAGCAGTTTTCATCAATAAACAGGTTAGATACATCCTGTACAATAAACAAGTTAGATGCACCCTGCATCTTTCTCAGCTTTTCCACCGAGTAAAAAGAACTCAAGAGACCTCACATTTTATTCTAAATACAAGGACAAAAGGTTTGTTGACATAACAGAATGAATTATATCAGAACAAAACCTTACTCCATCTCGGGAGCTCCATAAAACAGAACTGTTTCTTCTAAGAAATTCTTTTGCATTTTATATACACACATAGAAATACATGTGCATATATCCACATGGGAAAAAAAAGACTGCCATCCAAATTGGAGTTCTGGTATTCCAGAAGTGTATCATTTTAATTGCAGTTTGGTTTTTTAAATTGTATTTCTTGTCTTTATGGCCAATATTTGCTATATTCCACAAGACATAGAAAAAAGTTAATGAAGTATGCTGCTTCCAAGGAGCTGGTCTCTACAAGTCCAATGCAGGGTGACCTTACTTTATTAACATTTTGAAGATTTAAAAGCATATCAGAAGAATATATCCTCACATTAGAAAGATACTTCTGTTTCTAACTGAAAATTGAATAAATCTCCAAGCCTTTTACAGCACTGAAACTCAGTTCTCTTAATGAGGACCAGTAATTGTAGATTCAAAGACTGCCCAAACCAGTCAGCGGGAGATAATATGTAATATGTAATCACAGGAAAAGCAAACTGGAAAAAGAAAGACCACTGGCTTTCATAAATCATTTTTTGACAGGAAGGTTATTTATCATGGGAAATAAGCTTAATCAATAATGGAGTGAAACAACCTTAATAAAAAAGCGAATCAAGCTCTGTTCTGTTAGAGCATTATAATTAATACGGGTAGGGAGAGAGAGAAGAAGCAGAAAGAATTGTTACAGAGAATTGTTGTTATCCTGACAAATGGATTCTGGGTTGTTTCTAAAAGTTCATTTTCATCTAGCAGCTTTGAATGAGAAGGTACCAAGAATTGCATTTTATTTTCTAAGAAGTAATGACAACTTTTGAGGGAGGTGCTCAATTATAGAAGAATTACTCATGTGATCAATATCTTTTTATTTAATCTCAAATGAATCATGTAACCAATCATGACTGTATTAAAAATCAGCTTCTTTAAAAGACATGGGGACATCAAGTGTTTTCAATTTATTGTTATATACAAAAAAAGTGTTAGCTCTTCCAAAAGTCATCATTTTTGTTCTGGGTTGATTAATTTTACAAATATGAGAGGAAAGGAAAAGCACCCAAGAGAAATTTCGTAAGCTTGATGAAAAGAAATGTTTTCATCTACATTAATACACAAATTGTTGTGTATTTATAGTTATTGTTTGGTTCAGTAACTTTGCATTTATCTTTACAACTATTTTTATAGGTAGATGATTGAAAACATCTTGCCAATTTTTTTAAAAACTTCGCACAACTTCATCAGCAAAAATAAATGTCTACAAATACCTACAATGTAAATATGTATTCCAATCACATAACATTTTTCTCAATCCACTTGGCCACAACATCAACCTACATTATTAAAAAATGGAATTGTTCGCATTTCACTAGAAATTCTAAGACAAAAATCTTATCTGAAACAATATTTCAAAATGAAAGAAAGTTCACAATGGACTTTGTTGTAATGTTTTGTGGACGACATACAGTTAAAGTAAGCTCAAAAACACCTTTATAGGAAGAAAGAAAGAAAATATATGTAATGGTAAGAATATTAAAAATGGGAATGGAAAAATTCATAACGAATTTTCAGGACTGACTTAGATTCTGTATTTCAGTTAAGAAGTCCAAAATTCACAAAACTCAGAGCTTATCCTGAACTGTAAAGGTAACTATGCAAGAAACCCACCCAAAAGGTTTAATAATTTAATAATTTATTTAATAATTAGCACCTCTCACTTAGCCTCTTGAATTTCAGAAGACTGACTTTCTTGGCAAGCGTCTCCTCTAGAGAAGACTTTTTGGTCCTGTTCCCAAAGCCCTTCTGAGCTCCACTCAGTGTTCCACTGAGCATTCTTATACTATCCACAGACAAGTCACAGGTCAGAAAAAGCAGAGCAGCAAAATAATTCTTACCCAGGAGATCATTTGAAAGCCTCTTAAAGTGTTCACAGACAATTTGTGTAGGAGAAGAAAACAATTATTAGGTATCTACCTTTTACAAATTATTCAGCAGCTCAAAGATCTGAAAAGCCAATTGGCTTTAGAAGGCAGTTGATAACAGAATTTTTGATGCTTTAATGTGAAATTCTTAACTTTTCATTTTATCTCAGGATGAAAAACAAATTTTTCCAGATAACTTTTTACCATACAATCTATTAATCTCAGTTTTTAATCTGTTCGACCCTACCAGGATTAAACCAGAGATGCTCCTGTTCACTTCAGAGAAGTAGGATCAGGACCTAGTTATTTTTCCACTCCTGATTTCAATCAATACAGTGTCTTGAAACTAGTGGAGTAACACAGACATAAAGTGGCAGGAAAGTTGTATAAATACTAGGTTTTCAAAGTGTTGTACGCTAGGCCAAATTCTTCTTCAGTTCCACTGGGAATAGTTTCAATAACCTAATGTATAAAACAACCCCAGAATTCAGCCTGTTCTTATTTCTCTGTTCAGCACTGTCACATAGCTGTAGCTTCTTGCTTGAAATTAAATGCTCAGCATTTCTTCCTTCATACTCTGTTTTACTGCACAACATCAATGATATAAAGCTGGGCTACTGTTAATTTAATTACATGGTAGGATGGAGAAAAGAACACATTATTCCAGTGTTATTGATAGTCAGTAGCAGCACCTACTGGTACCCTCATATATTCCCTCTGGAGAATATACCACTTTAATCATGCATACTGCAGCAGTGCAAATGTGCTTTCTACTCATTTACAGCATTGTATTTAGGTATTTTCTATTTATCTCTTCTAGAAATGCATGTATTGTGCTACCTACTGTAAATGTGTAACAGTCACAGAAATGGAACCCAGGTCTATATTAGTGCATACATTTTTTGCAGAAGTCATTACAGCTGCAAAAGAAGAATCTTTATTCTGCTGGGAAAGACATGGCAGTAGTGATTGACCATCTCTTTTCCCGGCTTGCTTGCAATAAAACATTTATTCATAATACATGTTTAGTGCTGCAGGTGGCATTGTTACTGTTCAAAGAACCCAACTCAGCATATAATGTGGTCAGCACTTCATCTTCCTGAAAATGAATCTTGAAAACTTCTTGAATTATGTATCTCCTCCTGCTTTTCAGTGGATCCATAATTTTCTTCAGAAGATGAATTGCAGACAGCAGCACTGATGAGAATTAAACTAGCAAGGTTCATGTTAAGAACATAGTCAGTAAATCAAAAACTGAAAGTAATGCCAGAGATTCAAAATCATAGACTGACAATATCCTGAGATACTAGGTATGACAGAGTCTAGTAATGAAGTCTTGAGGTTAAACATCAGCCTTTCATAGACACCCATGTGCTAAAGTACCATAAACCTAAACTCTGCATAGGAACAATGAAATAGCCCTTAGTGCATCTATGGAGGAGAAAGAAGCCTCAGGCAACTTATTATAAAAGGAAGAGCCCAGATGCATCAACAACTAGAGAGCTAATCTCTTCAAATGCTAATAAACAACGTCAATGAAGACAAAGAATTTTGTGAAGTTACCACTGAGGATACTGCCCAACATGATAATCAACAGAAACAGAAAGAAAACTTCTTAAAGAAACATTTTTCTTAAAAAAAAAAAAGTTACCCTAAAAGCAGTACAAACTCCCACTCCAAAGCCAGCATATTCATCTGTAGGAGTGATCATACCGATTCTGTTTAACTGAAATCATTCTCTAGTAATACATGGTACACATATCAATTTATTGTATAAACATTTTAATAACACCTTCTGTTTTCTCTATGAATAACCTTTCCAAAATAATTTGTATACAAATCCCATCAGCTGTCTATGCAAAGCAGATATTCTGCTCCAGTGGCTCCTTTCGTATCACATCTGTAGGATAGTAAAGATCTCCAAGAAAGGTAGAAAAGAGGATTCACATCCTATACATTTTATATTTCTGCCTTCAATTGCATGCGTATTCATCTCCTTGTACTGTAAGTATTTCTGTTTCTTTGCTGACAAATAATTTGCTGAGGAGAAATACAAAAAGGGGCACGTATTTAGTACAATGTGCACGGGTCGAGCTGTGTGATTGTGTTGAAGTTAATGGGAGCCGTGCGCCTCCATCTCTGTTCATGCCCAGGTTCTTCACCTCTGTTCGGTGCTTTACGCCTTCAGGAGGGCCAGGCTCGAGGAAGGTGATGGGCTATAATGTCATTACAGTGACCCAGATCTCTCTGCATGGGATTTACGTGCAGAAACATAAATGTGGCAAGATACTCATAGTTTATAGAGGTAACCATGTTAAATCATGAAAGGCTTAACATTAGAAAACTCACGCCTACATGCAGGAAGTAATTTCCCTCTTTTTAAATGAGATCTTTGAATTTGCACATGAATTTAGTCCTCACGGAAACAGACTACCAGCTCTAAGCATCCCGTTTCTCCAGAACTGACAGAGGACAAACGGAAGCACCACGACTGTCCTCCACAGAGTTGACCAAAATCTCTCAGCCTTGGCCCGGATAAGAGGGTAATTCTGACTTCCTGTCAAAAAATCTTCACATGTTTACTGAAGGTACCCAGCGCAATGGTGAATTCTGTGGCATGTCAAACAGGGGGTAAATCAAATCCAGCAATTTTCCACTGGTCTGAGACATGCTTAAAAAATAGGAGGAATTTAACAAACCAAAGCTCCAGCTGATATAAATCAGCACCACTCCACTAAAGCTAATGCAACTGCATTGATTCATAGCCACTGAAGTCTTGGACCCTGGTCTCACAAATATGATAGAAAGTTCCATTTGCTAATGTAAATGTATATTGATCGTTTATCACGTAAATTCATTCAGCAAAATGCATGAATCAGTACTGCTTTTTTAGTAATAAATCACTATAACAGGAAGATGTTTCAAGCTTTTAAAGAACCCACAATATACATATTTTAGTCACACAGTAATCCTGCAAGTATGCTGTTGCCTTTACAAAACCCCTTTTTCTTCGTGCCCTTCTCCTGACGCAAGACCAGAAACTGCACAAACACTCCTATGACTGTAGACAGCAAATTTAAAATTCCCCTAATTGGAAGCTGAAAAAACTAAGCGTGCTACACAATGGCTGAGACACAAGACTTATGGTTGTTTACTGTAACACTAAGACAGTCCCATTAACAAGAATGATGGGAAACTGCATCCTAGCATTATTCTTAGCAAAAGACTTGACAAATATGTTTTGTAAATGAAGGAGCTACAACAGAGAAAACATATAATACACTTTTCCCCCCTTTTTCCCAGTGAAATGGTTGCATGTTTAATGCTTTATACATTATTCAAGGCTCCATTTTCCAGGGTTCATCAATACCCAAGTCCACAGCAGCTAGAAGCTTGTAACAACTGACAAATGTAGACAAAACATGCTGCTTAACCCAAGAACAGTGGGTCAGAGAACAAACAGGAAAATTTATTGTCTTCGCTATATTACTGTTGGAATGGAGAAGTAAATGAATACCATATGTTATAGTTTATCACTTACAGTATGAGTGTATCATGAACAGCCCAGCATGTCCTACTTAAATAATACTGATGGATAACATGCAGGCAGCTTTTGTTCACTGCTGAGGTTTTGTCTTGTCTACATGTTGTTTATACTTATTTAGGGCAAGAGGAAGAGACAAAAGAATAGCAAGAGTCATGCCAGGGGCTCACACAATTCCCTTCCTCTGGGTGTCCATAATGAATCTAGACTGTGCCTACCACAGAAGTTATTGCAAAGAAATAAAAAAGTCTTCTTGAGATAAAAGTAGATTCCACAATATATCCTTAGACCAGACATTATATTATTTCCAAGCTGTACCTGTAAACAGCTTTGCAGAGGACAAAGGAGTAGAAGGGAGGAGGGGGAAGACTGGAGGGGGGGAGGAATAGTAACCTGAGTTTTATTGCCTCTGCCTGCTGGAGAACTGTATGGAGATTAGCAATAATTTTTATATTCAGTACACTACCTCTGAAGGTGACTCAGGAACTTGTGTGAAGAAGAATTCTAGAAGAGCATAAGCAAAGCCCCAACCCAGTGGTGCTGTTTCCCTCTTACCCTCAGTATATCGTATAACCAGACCATTAGACCTATGCAAAGCAGGCAAAATGCACCTCTTGATTCCAATGGCGTGGCATTAACATCTTCAGCCAATTTCTCAGGTTTCCAGTGTGAGGAGATCAGATTGCCTGAGGATCTCATCCCACACAGCAATCTCACTATTATTTCAGACTTTATGCCAGTGCTGTGCAAATGGCAAATGGGTAGGAAAAGGCACTATGTCATTAAAAATGTAATTCAGAGCCATTTTACATTCACCCTGCTAGTGTACCACAAAAACTGCAATGCAGTGCAGAAGCAAGCCCCACATAATGGAAATAATTTAACAACATGAGGGATTCTTTTAAATTATTATTAAGCTTTTTGCTAATCAATTGGAAAACAGAAAACAAACCACCCAGCCAAAAAAAAGTAATTTTTCCCTCAACAATCGAAAGTAGTTGTGACTGAATGGTCAGATTTATAATTTTCAGTAATTTAATTAAGTCACTAATATTAACTACAGGAATTAATTTGATCTGATACCTTTACAAGTAGGTTTTTACCAAAAGAAAGAAGATATCCTCATCCCAACATAAATTAAAGAGTGCTTGTCTACTCACAAAACTGTATCGTTTTAATTAAGATTTTGCAGTCACCACTTATTAATTTAAATCTGACCTATATCTCAGTAAGGGAATCTAAACTAACAAGTTGGGTTTGAATAGATTGGAGTTCCTTACACAAATCACAGCGATTTTAATGAAGCAGCTCGATACTCCATCTGTATTTACTCTAGCGTGATTCTGTGATGTACAAGCCTCCAGTGAAAAGTATTTTAAAAAAGACACTCAGCTTCAAAAAGGAAATTAGATAGGATGAATTCAAAATGGTACTCAAGTGTACAGTTCTCAGTTGCCCAAATCTCATATTGATTAAGATGACCATGCTCAGCAAAATAGCACATAGTGGTGATTTCTATGCATGCATAAATTGGTTCTTTAATACATGCTGCTTATTATTATTGGTAGATTTGCTCTTGGTATAAATGAAGGATATAGATATTTACTGAGGTACAAATAAAGAAAAAAACAATAAAACAAAGCAGTTCTTGGAGCTTCTTTACCAAGTAAAGAAGTTTTTTTGTTTCACACAGCTGCTTCCCAGTACTCATTTTCTTCCCAGTGTCCCAGAGATCTGAAGTTCCTTAAGGCTGCCAGTCGCTTATGCAGACCACAGCAAGACTCAGGTCTTCTGGGATGTAGTCAACTTGGCATATGTTTTCCTTTCCAATATAAAAACTGAATTAGCAAGGCTGGACAACATGATTCCAATAATTACATTATGAAAGTCAGGCTATTAGATGACCAACGTGGAGAACTTGTATCGGTGCTATTTAAAAACATTCCCAAATCTCCTAGGGTCTCCACACGAGCATGCTACTAGCAGGCACTTACCATATAACTTCAAATTCTTGCTTTTAACTACTAGGTAACTATAATAAAGGCGTTGCTTTTATTCCAAAAAGCAGGGGGGGTTAATAAACAAAATTTCGAATTCTGCATTAACTAGAGCCTTATATGCAGTCCCCTGGCATCAGGCTGACTGGTATTTATGCTCAATACTTTTCATCAATTCCCTCTCCCTACATACATAACATTTTGCTTTCCTCTTCTAAAACTCCACAATTATGAAGGACAGGTTGTGAGATGTCATGGAACAAGGTGGCCAGATTGCACTGCAGGACTGTGCTACACAATAGATTGGAGAAACTTGTAGAGAAGTTGTGGAGAAACTTGTGGAGAAACTGAATCTACAAGACATAGTGGCCAGGAAGTCTTCTTCTAGAATACTGAACATCTGCTCCCTCAAATCAGTGATGGCAGGAATACTACCATTAAAATCAAGCACTTCCAGCACCAAAAGCCAGCTGCAGAGTCAAAGAAGATTTAGAAAAACAAACATGAGGGAGAGAGAACTGGTACATGGGACTTTGATTTGATGTGGAAAACCTTTTTATTATTACAATGTATTTTTATTTTAAAGCCTAAAAATCTTTGGGTTTTGTTACCTACACAAAGGTGAAAATTACTAAATAAAGGTCTGTAAAATATATTTGACTGAAAAAGAAGCCTTACCAGTAACATACAGGGAGAAAAAATAGCCAACCCTGTCACAGACAGGGTCTGTTGTGACACAGCAAAGACTGGACTATGTCACATGAAAATTTTTGTCGTACCTTGGCTTATTTGTCCCAAAGAACTAGTTTTACTCTGCTATAAACTAAAAGCAGGAACCACCAAAACTGCTTCTTAATCTTGGACCAATGATCCCATCACCACTGAAGGAAAACCTCCAGGAAGGTCACTCGATCCAAAAACCTATTTTTCAAACAATGGCAGATTTTCATGGGCCTCTTAAATATACTTCTACATGAGATACTTACGTGGCATTTGTTTGCCTCCGTCTCATACCCTCTCACTACATGTGTGTGATGAGGCTGACTGCAAGAAAACTCTAACAACAGATTTATATTCCAGGAAGGCATCAGCCAGAAACCCTGGGATGTGACTGCTAATCAAGAGATTGATAAGATCTGTAGCAGAGCATGTGGTGATGCTCCACAAGTCCTGCTGCAGGGGCTCTCAGATATCAAGGTAGTTCTTGTAAATTTAGGAACTTTCATCTGTAATCTTCGCCATCCTCTGGTGCTCAGGAAGCTCACAGAGATCACTAAGCACAAATATGTATCTCTAAGTACAAAGGGCCTGAAATAACTCTTGCAAAATAACCAAGTAATAAACCCTCACACCCAGTCTGAACTTTCCAAGCCCTGGCACATGATCATTGCCCCTGGCTGCGTCTGCTGGTACTACCATAAGAGTTTGGCTCTGCCAAGTTTGTAGCTACTTCCAGCCAGAGGCAGCTATCAGATGTATTCTCATCTTTGCTGTACTACACGTGCACAGATCCCTCAACCTCCATATACAAGTCACATGGTCTAGATCCCCAAACATCTTGATAAGCCTCCTCAGGACCCTGTCCAGTTTCTCAGTATCCCTCTAGAACTGTGGGTCTCAAAACAAAACTCATACCCTGGGTAGTGAGACCAGCACCACAGGGAGGGTTGTAACAATTTTCCTGAACCTGTTTGCCACACTTGAGATGCTGCACAGATGTGTTTTTTGATGGTGGTATTTGTGACAAGAACACTCTTTGCCCTGCTCTAAACCTTATTCTCTCCTTTTGAGTAGGGCTGTTTTCAGCCTGTACCAGTATGTGGGCTTATTTTTTCCTAAGGTGAGAGAGGAAGCCGCATACAAATCTCCTGATGGCAATATAAGACCTTACAGGTCTGCAAGCATATATTATCATCAGGTATTAAATAATGTTCATGCTTCCCCCGTGAAGTGCAGCCAGCATGTCTCAGTGCATCTTATCTATTTGCAAGTTCCATCTAACTCAGTACTAAGAACAGCAAATAAACCAGTAGCAATTTGATTGAAAGAACTGGCAAGCTTGACAGCAACCCAGGTACATTCCCTTCTGTCCTTTATGACATTCCAGTACTACCTCTAGCTCCTGCAATGCATTTCCCTCCTACTCTGAAGCATTTACTGAGAAATAACCTTGAACTTGACTTGTCACCATTCCCCAGGCAAATGATTATGTCTTCTTTAGATTCCTTCATCCTATGGTATTTAACAATTTTGGCTTCTTGTCTGGGTTCATTCAAAGCTTCAAAGTGCAAGATAAAAAAAAACAACAGAAATGTGCAAGCAATGCAATAATTTTTCAAAGATGCTCTATGTGGAACATAGCTAGAGTAGGGTAGAGGAGACAAAATTGCTAGTGACATAAAACCCGACAATGCTAAATGTAAAATAATAGTAAGGGTACCACTTTGCTTTATACAATAATTTCTGGTCATTAACATCATCACCAATTAGAAAACATTTTTAGCATACAGGGTTAATCACATATGCAATTTAGAAATTCTGAGGCTCAGAAACATCTGCAGCACATAACCTTGCAGAAGGAAAGCACCAGGAGACTGAAAGCACAGTGAAGTTCTGCTTCCCTGCTGAATGTTCTTTTTAAAAGTTAGCTGATAAGGACTGGAAGTCTGTTCCACATAGTATTTGTGATAGACAAGAGCCATTTCTTTGTCCTCTAGATATTTGAACAGAGACAGCAAATTCTTTCACTGTATCACACATAACTGGATAGAGGGAAAACTCAAAATTTTTTTATGAAAAGTATCACTATCTGGAAAAGGAGCTGGGATGAGGAGGTGTGTGGAGAAACAGCAGATGGATGGATGCTAGACAGCAAAACCCCACACAATAGATGCTCACCAGCCAAGAGCACAGCTGTAGCCCATCTCCTGCAGAACAGTAACCCTTCCTTTACTACCTTTTAGCAAAGGGCAAGGTCTGGCAATGGATGTGGAGGAGGGAAAACAGCCCGTAAAAAGAGACCACTTTGTTGGCTGAAAAAACCAGCCAGATTCAGGCAGTTACTGCTACAAAGATATTTAATAAACCCTTATTTTGCATTAATTGTTGCTTTAAAGTAGTTTAACTTTTTTTTGTTCTTAATAATTTATTTAATATTAGGTAAACTTGAACAGTTTCAGAAGTGGGGAAAAAGCTAGAAGATTACCAAACTTAAGTTGCCTGGAAGTTATGATTCACTATATTTTGTGCCTCTCTTTTTTTATTGCACATAAGTGCAGCTTTACTGCTTATAAACAGATGTGAATCTGTCCCTCCTACCACACTTAACTCTGCAAGGGAAAATAACAAAACTGCAGTGACACACAATGTTTTTTTCAGTCTACCTCCCCCAAACAGAATCAATTGAAGGGAAACTGAGGGGATGCTGTGAATAAAGCTAAAAGCACTGACTTGTGCTACTCTGGCCAGGTAATAACAACTTGAATCCATGTTCATTTGCCTGCCTCTCCCCAACTACCCCTCCCCTCTTCCTCCCCATTTATATATTAACAGAAGTGCCAGTTGTTTCAAAAATTAATAATGTCTTCTCTTAGGTGGTGGTGTATGACCCAAGAGCCCACCATAAGATGGCTTGCCTCTGCTTCCTTTGACTCTCCCATACAAGAAACCTGTCAAGTCTGTAATGCTCTCTGAGTCTCTCAAAAATACTCCTGTGGACCTGCAGCTTGTTACCTCATTTACCTACTATCTAATTCTGAAAGCTTAATAAAATCTCAAAGTACCTAAGGCTTGGATTCTACTAAGACATAACATCCATCACTGAGTCACAACGTGCATACATATCAAGGTTGAGCCAACCACCTGAGACACTGACAGGCTGCTCTCCCTGACCATCACCTGTGCTCACAGATGATAACTGAATGCAGTTCAGAGAAATCTAGAATTATAGCCTAATTTTACTGTGCTTAGTTATCCTGTATGCATCTCTTCAGTTAGCACCAGTTCGATGGGTACAATGTGAACATACTGCAGTTGCCTCTCTCACTTTGTCCATGACACACTGTCTTCAGTCCTTGTGCAGAGCTCAATGGAACTCAAGAGAGACACGGCTTAGACCAATGCCATTACGTGACCATCTCTGGACAGAGGTCTGCAGGTTGAAAAAGTCATTATCATTTCAGTCATGACACTCAACCAGTTTGATGTCTGAAACTAATTTTTCTGGAACCTGTCACACCTTTCACAGGGCTCCAGATGCCATCATGCAGTAATAAAAATAACTTCACCCTACCACATTCTAAGCATTTTAGAGCCAACACAGAGTCTTTGACTGTACATATGAAATGGTTGCCATTAAGTGAGTGAATTGGTGAGCACTTTAACAACCTGACCTTAACCGACTTTTCTGGTCCTGAAGAGCATCCTTTATTTCTGAATTCTGTGTTGTGTGTGCATGCACACATGCTCACAGAGCCTGGCAAACTGGATAAACTAAAAGGCACACAGAACTATTGGAAGACTGGTACTGCCTGTTTGGCATTACTCTAAGTAACCGTTTCTTGAATTATTCAGTACAAAAGTGGCTTATTAAATACCAAAAGATGCCAAAAAGAAAGGAAAGGTTACACTGGAAAATTTTACTTAGAAAATGAGCAGAGCTAGTTATGGTCTTAACACCGTATACACAGGGAATATATAAACTGTTTACTTTCATTAGAAAGAATGTTATCCCCAGCTTTGATCAGTTTTGCCATCCTATAAATGAAACAATTTCCAAATTAATCTGCGAAGAGAAGGGGCAGAACAGAGGCATTATTGGTCTGAGAGCTCCACTGAAGGGTGTATGAAGGAACAAGCTGATGAATATTTGATTAGGAAAAAAAATAGGTATATGAAAATAAAATTAAATCCAGAAAAAAAAAATCACAAGATTGTCCTTCTATAAAAAGTTAAAATTATCCACCTGCTTTTGACGGCTGCTGGTTTTATTATTAAAGGTTTTGCTGAGAGTCTGCATTTTGATGTTAACATATGAAAATACATTGACTGTCACAGAAAAACAAACTCATAAATTTCAACTTTAAGTATCTGTTTTAATGTATTATTGTACTTTATTGGCAATATTCCACCAGCAAATGTCTTTTTATTATTGTATCCTCTCTTTGCAATAAAGAGGAATGCTGTTGACTGGCTTCCACTTTGGGAAATATGAAATCATTGTTTCTTGCTAGCTGTGGGCAAGAAATAGTTTTCAAACCATGCTAAAGTTACAAAAATGTACTCAAAAAAAATATATAGCAAGAACTATGTTAGTACCTTTCATAAATTTTCAATACACAGATACAGGAGGATAATTTCTAAGCATAAACAGGCCCAGCAAAGAATATATATTATCTTAGATCAGGAATCCTTCCCCTGTATTACAAAAGATGGGTTGTTTAACAGCATAAAACAAGTAGACTTGAGCCTCGTACAGTATGATACTTGAAACAGAAAGAGAAACTTTAATATTTTACATAAGTAGTCTACTATCTCTGGCTAAATCCTTTATCCCTAACTGAAGCGAAACTCCCATTGGTTCAACAGAGATCTTTGCCTGCCTATAGGTGTACTGTCGAATTAATTCAAAACTTTGGAGCATTTCAGTAGCTGGAAAACAAGTAAAAAGGATAATCAAGGCATTCATCCTAAAATGGATAAATAGGAAACAGTTGTGAAAACTATGGTCTTCATGAGAGAAAGGAAGCACTAAGCCATAGACATTGCCTTGGGTACTCATGCCAACCCTGCAGTGGGCAGCTTAAAACAGACGCAGGAGCTCTGCCAACAGCAATACCTTAGCCCGCCCCCCCCCCCCCCCCCCCCCCCCCCCCCCCCCACCACAAAACCTTCCCCCCCCCCCCCCCCCCCCAAACACACTCTGCCTCTGGCCCACCCTGCAGTGACACACACACAGACACAGACAGACACACACACACACCCCCACCCACCCACCCAAGGGCTAAACAAGGCTTATCGGCGGGGTGTAGTTCTCCACAGCCACTCAGTCTGTGTGTATCATCTCCTTCAGTCTAAACATTTCCCTTGGAAGCTGAACAATACAACCTCAGCCTACAATCTAGAATTAGCTAACCAGATGGTTGAAAAACAGCTATTTCAGATTACTTTTGCACTGTTCTTGCTGAAGTGTATTTATGATTAGTAAGGTCCGCTACGGAGTGATTCATTGTATTAGTATTCAACTTACAGGTCTAAGTTAAAACCTAGACTCTTTCATGGGCAATACTTGCATCATTTTTAGGGCAGTGCCTTAGCATTTTTAAATTTTTCATACATAGCAGTTGGTATGAAAATTTTAATTGCATCCAAGGATCCACTATGAACCCCAATGATTTATTGACATATTGAAAGCTGATTGCAGAAGACAACACTGTCCTACTCTAAGCAACAATTTATGGTTTCAGTCTAAGTCCCAGTGGACATGGGTCAATTGCACTGTAAAAATCTCTGACACTAATTGGTGGTGCTCCAGGTTACCTTATTGGCAGTCACCCACAGGGAAATTTCTTCTACTTTTGCTTGTGCTATATCTGCTCTTTGAGCAGATAAAAAGCTATAATTTGGAGGCTTGTGAATCTAACATGTTTCACAAGCACTAAATTCAATAAAAGCTAATCAGATTCTTAAATTCAGATATAAATTAAGTGGCATAGTTGTAGAAATCAATTGGTTCTCATTAGATGTATTCATTTCTGCAGCAATCATTCTTTCAGGATTTTAAATATAAGACTGCTGCTGCACAACATCCAAATTGACATACAATTCCTGATCCAGAATCCAGGGAAGTTATTGGAGGCATTCAGCTGATCAGTATCAGATATGGCCATTGCCCATAAAAAAAACACAGGCCACGTTACTTTAGAAAGGAGTTTCTTAAGTCTCCAGTGACATCATAATCAAGGATCCTTCAACAAGATAGTTGTATCCAAAATGGGAATGAGCTTTATATGTGAATTTCTTGCAGGCACGTATGCTGTCTAATGTAAGAAGCAGCAGTAAATTCATGTGTGCACATTTATTTATGTGTACACACAAATATTTAGCAAATACAGCTTTACTGCAATAGACCTCCTCATTCTGCAAGAATTAGAACTAACATGAATTGAGGTCTGAAATGACAGTCTTCCAAAGCTGAGAACCCCAGGAAAATGCTGAGCCAGCTTTTATTTGCATTTATTGATTTCAGTCATTTCAGAGCCTAATCCTGTCATTTCAGAGAAATCTAGAAACAATCTTCCATTTTCCAAAGGACATTTTAAATGTTTTACTTTTCTATGGTCTCTGCAATCTCAACAAGTATCTTTATAATGCCAGATGAAATCAAGAGAGAGCACTGGGTACATCCCATAGTGGTCTTTCATTACCTTTTACACAAGCAGCTTATCTGGGACCCCAGTGATCTGGGATTTCTAACAAGCAATGTAACATTAACAATAGCAATATTTGACAAACTGGTAAAATAGTAATTGAAATGTCGTCTCAGGAACAAGATGAAGAGCAATCTAAAAATCTTTGCTTATTGCAAGCACTGCCACACACTGAGAATGAAAGGGAATCACATATATAAACAACTGGTACAAAGCAAGAGGGTATTTGGTTAGGCACCGGACAAGTACACTAAATGCTCAAAATACAGAAGGTAATGATTAATACATCCACACATTTTTATGCAGCCCCTTTTCTTACTGACTGACTTTTCTTACTGACTTACTAAGCAGTACACCTCTAGTCTGTGTTAGGAATGTGTGTTATTTGTTATCAAGAAATAAAAAAGCCCTCATTCTTATTCTTCTATTTCCATTCAGTATGAACATCAATATTACTGCTCAGAGCCATCATGAATTTTTTTAACTCTAGCCTGAAATAAAAACCTAATGCAAACACCAAAACCCTCACATGGTCCTTCTGCCTAAAACCTCACAGTCTAAACACACAAATGTAATGAAGCATAAATAACCAACTATTGATCAAAAGCAGTTCTGAACTATAGCTTCAGTGGGAATATACAGTAACGAACACATTGGAAATGCCACAAGAAAATTCACATTTCCACCAACAGTTAGCATAAGAGACACACATAGAATGGCATGGCTAAACTCGTAACAAGTGGTTGTGTAATTTCAAAAAATCAGATTTGCCCTAATTTCTGAAGTATTCTTCCTTCCTCCATGGAAAGTCCTGTCAGCTAACAGCACATCCCGAAGTCCTGCTTCCCAGTCTCTCTGTTACACCCCTTACTCCCATCAGTCTCAAAAGCCATCTGAACCCAGATTCAATCCTGGTGACTTCAGGTCAAATATATTATTCCCAGTAATGCCAACACTCACCAAAGAGTCACCATGAAAGCTTTTTCCATGATTTGTGGAAGAGGAGCCCGGAAGGCAATCTTAGCAGACAGTATCATGATTTTAAGGCTGCATGCCAAGTTTGGTATGTCAAACAACCCAATACAGATGTGCACAGCAAGAACATTTCGCCCTAAGATATTGTAACATACAGTTGACAGGGAGCTGATAACACTTCCTCCCTGTTACTGATAAAGGTGGTGAAAGATGCTGCCAGCCAACAGCAAGGACCCTTGAAATTCACTGCCAAGGAAAGTTAGGCTTTTCTTTCTAGAAATATCTGCATCCTTTAGAAATTAACATCCTGAAGCCACTCTTCTAATAAAAGATGTCAGGTAGATAGATAAGCTCCAAGTTCCCAAACTATGTAGCTTCCTCACAGTGACCACTAGGGAAAAAGAAGCTGCTTACCAAAAAGCAACTAGACTTCATCTAGATGTGCTTATGCACATCTGTACATCATCAGCACATAGGCTGTTCACTTCTGAGTTCAAACTTTCCTAGCAGTACCTGCAACGGTACATACCTCCATGCATTGCACTAATGCAAAGGAGTTTTTCCATTCTTCCATTCCTTCTCAACTGTAAAGTGTCAGATGCACCAGATGTCAAAAATAAATGGATGGAGAGTGATCTATGATCTATTCTCCATGTGATTCATGTAATTTTCTTAACCCACATAGCAATATTCTATATCCATATTTCAGTGTGGGCACCTGAAGCAGGATTTAGTTCAATGCAAGGTAAACACAAGAAAACTGGACAAAGAGCAATTGAAGCGTGAGTTTGATGAGTGTATCAGCTGTTTAGGGGTCTCCAAATATGTCTTATACAAATAGTCTAAAATTCATCTAGAATTCATGTTGTGGATGGACATGTATTCCAGGATGCCAGTTAGGCTCTGCAGAATATGATCTAAGCATTGCAGTGAATCTACTCTGGAGATGTTTTCATGCCTTTCAGAGATCCACTTGGAAACACAGTTCTGTTAAAGAATAAGGGGTGATCCATTACAGTCCACCTTGTTTGGCCTCTGGTTTTACTAGCATTAATGAGGGAGTCCTCCAGGCAGTCCTCTTCTATTCACACATGAAGAAAAATACCCTGACCTCCTTGGCTAGAATTTGTTATTTTCTGTATGAGAGGATTGAATGCACAACGACCTGCCTACTTAGAAAAAAAGTTCAGACAAGTTTGCTCTTTGTCAGTCAGAGAGCTTCACCTTGAACTGAGATTGTTCACAGGAATTAAGGTTAGATAAAACCGTTTTCATCTTTATGCCCTTGTTACAAAGGAGGAAGATGAGGTCACATTAAAGAATAAATAATCAAACAACAAACAAACCTGCATTTGATTTGAAAGAGACAAATTTGCAGGTGGATAGTTGCCAAAAAGACAAACTCAGCTTATCCTTTGGAAACTTCCGTTAAGATCACTTTAACAACAAGGATTGATGTGGAGGAAAAATCCTAAAACCCCGACAAAATACAGATGGCTCCTTCCTGATCTGGCACACTTCACTGGCAGACAGCTAAAGGGACTTTTTAATGTAACTGTTGGTATTGTTAGATTCTGTTTGCGTTTATTCTCTCCAACATTTTGTTTTTAACAGACAGATGAATGGGATGACTTTACTTGATTCATTGGCACTGTTAAAGCATTGACTTCTTTAACAGCAATCATAAATGGTTTCAAGATACAAAACAAGTGTTCCAGCATGGTCCATTGAGCAGAAAGAACAATGCCTTCCCTGGTGTCACTGCACATGATGTATTTAATGATTGCTCCCGTACGTTCCGATAAAAAGTGCTTTTAGTCATGTGCTACATGGGATTCCATCTTGTTTATACTCTCTGAAAAAGCTGCATAGACAGTAGTAGTTTGATTCAAAATTTGGAACTGCTCTTTTTTACACCAAATCTTCCCAGTCCATTTTATTTCCATTTATTACTGTCATTTATTTATACAAATATATTAAAGTACAACACACTAGCATTAGAAAATGTTAATTATTGGCTGCAAAAGAGCATTGAGTCTACAACAATTTAAGTTTACTATAGCTATAAATGTATTACACCCGCACTCCGCTTGCAGCTGTTCACAAAAGCCTCAATACACTACTGTCATTTTCAATATCTTGAAACATTTTTCAACAAGCAGCATTTAGTGCTGATAGAGAAAATTGAACTTTCATTTATCAGAACATTTCAAATTTTTGTTTTCATTTTTTAGAGATGAAAGCTAGTATTTTACAAGTTCCTAGAAAACAGTATTAATATATTTGCCTAATTTGAAGAGTTGTATTTGACCATATGATAACATATTTGTAAAGCAAATAATCAAGTTCAAAAATGCTAAAAAATATTTCAATACCATATCAAACAGACTTTAATCTAAATTGAGAAGTTGATTTGTGGAGATAAAGTATTATGACATCATGATATTTTCCTTGAGCAAATTAATAGATTATTTTTTTGCCCCTTAATATCTTTATTGGACTAATGTAGCTGATGAAAACCCAAAATCAAGTGTTAAATAGGCAACCTGCTCTTGGCATTCTGTCCTTAAACCTGTCTCCTTATTTCTCCTCCAGAGTTGATGCACAATCACAGACCACACTTCAGAGCTTCTCCCTCCACCAGTTATATGCTCCTGGCCTGTACCTTGCAGGTAGAAGTTCAGGGCAACGTAGAATCAAGAGTAGTCAACTACCAGCCAACTTAAAGCATTAATAGAACATTGACCAGCCCCACCACAGGTCCATGGATGGTGCCTCTCTGCAGCTCTGGGGAGGTATTGAAAGTAAATGGATTTTCAAATTTCTTGCAAAAATAAGGAATAATTTTAATAGAGCCACTTCACACCAGGGACTGTGTACATTCTGATGCAAGCATCTCTCTGTGTCCTATGTGCAACTCGGTATATAATCTACAGAGTTATTCTTTTGAAACATATAATGCCACAGTTTATATCCACTCCTCTGAGCAGCAGTTTTGCAATTTCATGACTTTCAGAAAAAAGTTCTTCATTCCAAGTAAAACAGATCACTTACTTCTGAATGATGGTTTCTGTTCTCAGATTATGTACTGTACCCTTAATTGTGCAGTTTGATAAAGGTAGTTGATATCCTCAGGATTTCTCTAACCTTTATTTTAGCACACTCCAGGATAGTAACACTGTAATCAATTAAAGTATGCTGATGGCACATGGGGAGCCCTAAATCTCCTATTGACAGCTCATCAGGGAAGTCAGCACTTTTTTGTAATTTTTCATTTAAACGATTCCTTGGTACAAAGCGGGCTCAAAGACTGCACTATAGTTTGTTCACTATCCCATAACCCTGAAATGGAGTTTACAGGATTTTATATGTTTTTATGCATCCTTTATATAGCTCTAGCTTTCTTGGTTTGGAATTTTGGTTTTGTTGACTTCACAGAGATACAGAGGCTCATCTCCAGACAAGAAAAAATATTTGACAAAACATAAATATAAATAGTATTCTTATTTTTTAATTTTCTCTTAATTTTTTTACTATATTCTCTGCGTTCAGAGAACTGATGGAAAACACAACTCACTCCTTTAAAAGATTTCATTTCACTGCAACCTATAGCAGTAATTCATACACAAATATAGTGCATGAATTCAGCCACTAATACATTTCAGTGACCAAATTAATTATATTTAAGCTTTCTAAATCATTAGATAATACCTGTGAAACTAGTTACATATTTTATTTTCTATAAATGCCACATGACTTCTTCTGATCAATGTTAAGTTATAGCAAATGTCAAATGAATTAATTTAAAAAAAACCAAAACCTCAGCAAAAGTTAAATGATGAAAACCAAGAGCAAGGCATATTAACATAAGAAAAATAGCTGTGAAAGTTCTTTCCAAATGCTGAACATCATTGTACAGAACACAGACTTTTCCCTATGAAGAAATCTCATCACTGTATATCAGAAATACTTGAAAATAACAAATGCTGTTTTATTAGGTATTTATTACAAAGTACTGTATAGAGAAAGAAAAGAAAGGTGAAGCCTTTTATTAGCCAAGACTCACTTTCCATGCAACTGTAGTGCTCTGACATTTGCAACAAAGCATAAGAACACAATAAATGTGATATACTGAGAGAGCTTTGTGACATACCTTTTCTATCCTTGAACTCTAAACAAGGACTCCTGCCTCCCTCTCTGCCATTATAGACACCCTCTAAATACTAAAATACAGTAATTTCAGATGGATTTAGATCATCGTGCAACAATGAATTGGTCTTCTGAAGTAGCTACACCTATTTCAAAGGGAGCAATGTGAACTATCAATCTAGAGCGTTCACTGAGCCTTATGTAAAGGTCAGTTAGTTTCTGCTATAAATGTAAACATTCTGCGTGTTACCTAAATTTCATTTTCATTATTGAATATAACTCTTTGGGCAGGTGAGAATATTTCATTAAGTAAGAAAGGGAAGAAACTATTGCAATGACAAGAGCTGATATAGTAAGTTATTTTAAGACAGAAAATAACAGTTAAAAATAGCAAACGACTGCTAAATCATTATTGCTTGTCTCATATCAAATGAAGTCTTTGAACACCAGTTTTGTTAACTCAGAATGGTAGCTTCTTATTTAAAATAGCTCCTCCATGTTTGAGTTTTTATGTAGAGAGACTTAAAGAGGGTAAGACCTTGACCCTCAGAATACCCAATAACTATGAATACACTAAGGTACAGATTGTACCAAGAGATACCAAAGAGAAAATCATCTGACATCCCTAAGGTTTACTCAGTTGAGGGTTTGGGGATTGATTGATTTTCTTTGTCTAAGTCCAAAGCTACAAACTGCATCCACTTCTGTAAAACTGATGTGTGAAACAAACCCAACTAGGTCTGAAAACTATAAGGAACTCATTACGTGAGTAGAACAAGCTGCTATCTCACTGGACAAAAGATTACTTTCATACGATACATTTCCAGCAGCTTGACAGGGTTTTGCATCTTACACTTATGTATCTACATATACACTTACAATTAGATGTCAATGGATCCAGAGTAATTTAACACCTGAGTTCTTCATGTTCCATCATGTGGCAGGAGGACAGAAGGTCCAATGGACATGGTATTGAGAAGAATGGCTTTCCACTTCTTGTTGCAAGACTGGTTTTTTACACACATAATTCTGCAAAAGAAGGGAAAGGATTATTGTAATAAAAGTTACATTCGAGCATTCACTCAGAATATATTGAAGATCTTCTGATGTTGGCAAAAAAGTTGAAAGATTATCCTGTCTTTAATGATTGTGTTATACCATAGCTAAAATAATAGTCAGGGTAGTCACCAAATATCTAGTAAAAATACAATTTGAAATAATTTTAACTCCTCTGAGACTGGGAAAGTCTCAGACTGAAGACACAAAGAATTGTTTTCCTATGCAAAAACCCAACATAAAAAATCAAGATTCAATGTACGTACATAAAGCAACCTTGTATGCACAACCAAGACTTTATGTCACTCCTTGTCATCATTCTTTAAAAACACAGATTTCACAGAAAAATAAAACCAAAGGTAGAGTTGCCTAATTAGTGCAGAATGTATTATTAGGCTCAAGAACACTTAAAAAGCACATTATTGATTAAAAGATGAGTTACATTTTCAAACTGGTTCCAATTGTTACTCCAGTTATACTTAATAACCTTTAAGATGCTTAAATCCAGAGTCACAAAATTTGACACTCTATTCATTATTTTTTCTGTTCACTTTATTTTCCAGATTTTTCCCTAGTACAGTTTGTGGTGTCACCTCTCTTTACAGCAACAATTTCACATAAAGAAGAGGTCACCAGAGTGTAGCACAAGCATGTGCTGACAGCCTCGCAAGGAAGAATGGTATTTATTCTAAACTTCAAATGTAACTTCCACATAAAAGCTTCCTCAGCCTAGAAAGACCAAGTCTAGCAAAAATCTGGTATGTAGCTTCATGTGGAACTTCAGTCATATTCCATGATTGCGGTTTGTGGTTTTTGGAGGTATGTAACAGAGGTAAGAAAAAAAAAACAACCCTGGAGATTACAGAGTATCAATAAGCTGAACTAACTTTATTGCTTCTGATAGAAAACTCTCCCAGGGTTTTACAGAAGCTTAATAACTATGACCAATGCAATCTTCACGGTGCAACACAAAACATGTGACAGTACCAGAAGATTTCCCATAGCACAATTCCTCCCTGAGTTATCAGGAAAATAATTAAGCAGTTCAACTTTGTTGGTCTTGATGAAATAGTCCCATAAGGATACTCTGATGACCAGGATATAGGAAGAAACATGTCCTGATTCTCTCCCCATTTTCACTGGTATATTTGTAGTGCTTTTAAATTCTTCTATTGTACAAAAAGGCAAAAGCAGTAATTGGACATTTACAGACTGTGGCTGGGTCAATGTGGACATTGAATCAATTCACTGTTGTCCTATAACTCTGATAGTGAGGACATCTGAAAAACTTTAATTCTGGGCAAGCTCATTAACACCAGCTTTCCTGCATTATTCCTGCAATTCTTACTCATTGACTCTCTGGTATTATTATAGGTAATATCGTTACTTTGAGAAAGATCAGTTGGTCCCAATGATCCTGGACAGTCGGGATGTAAAGCCTGCAGACACAGAACTACTACAATAGCATTGCAGCAGTAAAGATAATTAGTGCCAAGATCAGTCCATAAACTTTATTTTAAATCTCTAAAATATTCCAAAAATATTCCAAATATGCTTGCTATTTAGATATCACCTAATACCTTTTCTGAGAGCTCTGAATGTTATTTTGGGAGTTTGCCCAACTATTAATCTTAAACAAGGTCTTCTATCTGTCTTAATTGCCATGTAATATTTTCTACTTCAAAATAGCTTATTTAGCTAGCTGTGTCCAATCTCTTGATCAAAACACACAATATTATTCTTCAATATCAGGGATTTATGTTTTACTTTAAAAACACTACCTACAGTTATTTACACAGACACTATCTGGTACAAACAAGATGTTACATGTGAAGTATACATTTTACCATGTGGAAATCCATTAAAGCAATTTTTCAGAGGACAGTTTAAATATACTGTTCCCGAGGTAAATTTCTTTGCTATAACATAAATACGAATTTGTAAAAGTTTCTAAGAAATAATTTACCACCTTGCAAGGTTGGCTTGGTACACAGTTCTACATTAGTTCTAGCTGAAACACATTTAATTCCAAACCTACTAGATGACATTCTCAATAAACTTTGTCCTTAACTCTCATTCTGAAGACAAGTTTGCCAAATTCCTGCTACATATTCAGGTGGTTGGAAGGAAAAGTAATATGGAAAAAGAAATACCTGAGCATAGATATTAACAAGATACTAACTAAAGAAAACATGGATTCTTGGGGCTTCTGAAAAACCAAGTGATCTGGAAGTTGTTCATCTGTAATGAGCAGGTGAAGGGTTTTGCAAAGTTAAACCTCATGAACCAACTCCAAGCTTTTATAACAGCATTGCCTATTCTAGTGATTCCATTGAAAATGTCAATCAGCTTTTGGTGGTATTTTGGAAAGCAAGTGGAAAGGGAAAGGATAAAAAGAAGTGCATGTTAATAAGCAGGAAAGCAAAAAGAGATCATATTTTAAAATGCTGTGGAATTTAACTCACCACTTGTGAATTTCTGAAGGTCTACAGCAAGGGCTGTTTTGCCAGGGGAGGGAGAAGGAACACAGCAAATCTCTATAAGCACTGTCTCACATGATGTTGGCGCTGGCAAGAAGGTAACACACAGACAAGCCCTCTGTAAGCCCAGCTACCACATCAGGTCACAGCTCCATCTGCTCCTTGACTTCACTGCCCAACCTCTACCCTGAACTACCCCAGGGGTGTCTCTGCAGCCCTCAGGGGTAGCTGAGCTCTGCTTTGTACTACTCGAGTTCATTTCAGCATGCTTTGTTTACCCAAAGCAGGAAACAGTGTTCACATAGATGTATGTTCCAGATTAGTGTAAGGAATAAGAATAAAAGTTTGTTCCCTTTTTTCTGGTCCACGGGAAGCTGAACTGATGGAATACATTTGGTGAGTTTCTCTGCAGAAACCATAACATGAGCAAATGCACCAGTTCTTTGAAAACTGCAATCACCTTTGATGATGGAAGTAGTAAATAAGAATTCCCAGTCTTCTAATTAGCATGAGAAATGTTTGCATTCCTTCAGATACGCTATTGCAACGTGACTAGCAAAATCAGGAGAGGAAGACTGAACAGTTGAGTATTCTGACAGTTTAATAGGAATTTATTAGGAGAAAGTACTGCTGCATCATCCAGAGAATTCATCACAGACTGCAAACATAAAAGTGCCCAAGTTCTAAGTGTATTCTGAGTCAGTTCATTTCTTTATTTCTTTACTCCCTGCAAATAAAAGCAATAATTACAGCATATACTTTCAACACAGCTTAACGGGTATATTTGTCTATCAATTTTGAAGCACTATGTTCATACAAATAATACTACTACTACTATAATACTGTAGCCAGCGGTTCCTTAACATCATCACTTCAGATCTAGCCCATCATTTTTGTGTAAGTACACACTATTAGAGGAAAACTGACCAAAGTAAGTGACTAAAAGCTTCACAACAACAAACAACCAAATCTATATAACCTGTTTAATAATGTAACCTCAGAGGGATAGAGAAATTTTATCTTGAGGCTAAAACATACACATTTATTTCTGTAGTTATAAGAAACCCTATTTCAAGACAGATTCTGAGATTAAAACATTCAATCTTTTTGATCACTGGAAGTAACAATCTTAGTAACAGTATCAGACGAACAGAAGTAAACCAAATTTTAACAGCATTCTGATTTGCAGATTATTTTTTTTAAATTCTAGCCTATTGCTATTAACACTGTGGATCAAAGACAGTCTATGCAGCGGAGTCTCTTTATATTTTTGCCACTATAATGATATTGTAACTGAACAAAGCAATTCCTCTGGAATACACCGTAAAACCTTACTATAATACACAAGTCAGAGAGACGACACTTAGAGGAGTATTACTGAAGCAGGAGGAGAAACCCTTCAGATCTCCAGGATGTTAAACCTGGACTCCAGATCCGAATCAAACTCCAGATATCAGGCCACAACCAAACATGTTTTTTCATGTCTTCTAAACTCTTCCTATCAACACACACAAAAAGCCCAAGACAAAACCCAACAAAACCTGTTCTCTTTTATGCTTAAGATGTATCTTGATCTTGTATGTAATTCTTATCAGCTGCCTTGGATATTTTTTTATCAGGGGGGTGGGGAAGAGTTGGGAAGAGGAAGACTTCTCCTTTCATGAATTGCACATTATAATCTTTCTCACGAGCAGAACTGAGGGTGAAGCACAGTTTTAGACTCTGAACAGTGTTAGGGATGTCCAAACAGGGTCATTCGAATCATAAGTCACTCAAGTTCAAACAACATTAGAGCAGTGCATGCTGTTAATTTTGTTAAGTAGTTAGAATTGTAGGATACAAAGTTCATAATATTGAGCCACAGGCATTAATGTGATAAAAGATTTCAGGGCTAACATGGTGGAAAGACAAAAAGCAAAGCTTTTAAATGTCATCTAATGGATTAAAGAAAACCATCTTTAACATTCCAGTTGTCTATGCTTTATTGTATTGATTACAAAAGACAAGATTTTGACCCGAGATCTCTGATGATATAAATAAACACTGAGCTCTCAAAACATTTCCAGGAAAAAGCTTCCATGAGAGAGGGAAGTAGAATATGATCAATTTGGCTATATTTTTGTAATTAGGTAAAAGTTAGGTAAAATTCTCATCTGAATAGTCTGTCTCATTGTTTTACCGACTGATTTGCTACAAGGATTAAACGCCAGACTGACTTCTGACCAAGTTGTAAATGATTAAAAAAAAACCAAAAACCTGTTTTTTTCTGGTTTATTTAGATATCCCCACATTCTTCTTTCTTGAAGAGCTGGAAGTTTGCTTTCTTAAAATTTAGAGTCCTAACTGTGCTTCTCGTGGGCTTCAGTCTTCTTAAGACAGTGAACTGCACTAGGGCATGATCACTGCAGCCCAGGCTGCCCTCAACTTTGACATCCCTGATGATT
>BJBW01012638.1:6733-60491 GCA_004320125.1 Scolopax mira | reverse complement strand
GAATGGACAGTTAAGTGGATTGAAAACTGGCTGAAAGACAAAGCTCAGAGTGTTGTGATTGATTAGGGGCACAGAATCCATCTGGAAGTCCGTAAAAAGTGGTGTTCCCCAGGGGTCAGTACTGGATCCAGTCCTCTTCAGTATATTCATCAATGACCTGAATGAAGGGATGGAATGTACCCTCAGCAAGTTCGCTGATTGCTAAGATGGGTGGCTGACACCCCAGAAGTCTGTGCTGACATCCAGTGAGGACTGGACAGGCTGGAGAGTTGGGCTGTGAGAAACCTAATGAAATTTAACAAGGGTAAGTGCAGGGTGCTGCACCTGGGGAGAAATAACCCCCTGCACCCCTATTGGTTGGGGGCTGACCTGCTGGAGAGCAGCTCTGAGGAGAAAGACCTAGGAGTTCTTGTGGACAAGAGGATTACCATCAGCCAGTAATGTGTTCTTGTGGCCTAGAAGGCCAATGGCATCCTGGGGTGCATTGAGAAGAGTGTGGCCAGCATGTCAAGGGAGGTCATCCTGCCCCTCTATTCTGCCCTGGTGAGGTCCCACCTGGAGTACTGTGTCCAGTTCTGGGCTCTCCAGTTCAAGAAGGACAGGCAACTGCTGGAGGGGGTACAGCAGAGGGCCACAAAGATGATTAAGGGCATGGAGCACCTCTTCTATGAGGAAAGGCTGAGGTACTTGGGTCTTTTTAGTCTTGAGAAGACTAAGGGAGGACCTAATCAAAGCTTACAAATACTTAAAGGGAGGGTGTCAGGAGGATGGGGCTTGTCTTTTCTCAGTGGTGCTCCATGGCAGGACAAGAGGAAATGGGCACAAACTTGAGTAAAAGAAGTTCCACCTAAACATGAGGAGGAACTTCTTTACTGTGAGAGTGGTAGAGCACTGGAACAGGCTGCCCAGAGAGGTGGTGGAGTTTCCTTCTCTGGAGACATTCAAAACCTGCCTGGACAAGTTCCTGTGCAATGTGCTCTGGGTAGACCCACTCTGGCGGGGGGTTGGACTAGATGATCTCCAGAGGTCCCTTCCAACTCTATGATTCAATGATTATGGATCTTGGAAAGTACTAATAACATTGTTCTTTAGACTACAGTTTGGTAAAAAACCAAAACCAAAAACCAAGAACAAAATTAATAAAACCCCACAAAGAGTCTAATCCTGTATAATTGACATGTATGAAACCCTGTTAAAATTGATTGGAGTTTGGCCTGAATAAAGATGCATAGAATCACAGAATACCAGGTTGGAAGGAAACTCAAGGATCACCTGATACAAACTTTCTTGGCAAAAGCACGATCTAGACAAGGTGGCCCAGTACCCCATCCATCTGAATCTTGAAAGTGTCCAGTGTTAGAAAATCCACCACTTCCCTGGTGAGATTATTCCAATGGGTGATTGTTCTCATTGTGGAATATTTTCCTCTTGTGTCCAGTTGGAATTTCTCCAGGAGTAACTTGTCACCATTACTCTTTGTAAAAAAGGGAGTCTCCGTCTTTAAGTACTGGAACATTGTGTCAAGATTTCCCCTAAGCCTTCTTTTCTCAAATTCTCTCATCCTTTCCTCATCCAGCAGGCTTCTCAGTCCTTTGATCATTTTGGTGGTTCTTCTCTGGACCCTGTCACACCTGTTCACATCTTTTTTGTATAGCAGGGACCAAAACTGAAGACAGTATTCTAGGTATGGCCAGACAAGCACTGAGTAGAGAGGGATAATGACTTCTTTATCTATGCCCTTGTTGATGCAACCCAGCATCCTGTTGGCGTTCTTTGTCCCAGCAGCACATTGTTCACTGTTCATGTTGAGTTTGTGGTCCACCAGGACCCCCAGGTCCCTTTCCACAAAGATACTCCACAGCCACATAAATCCCAGCCTGTGCTGCACTCCTGGATTATGTTTTCCCAGTTGCAAAACCTTACACTTTCCCTTGTGAACTTCCTAAAGTTCTTGTTAGCACACTCTTCCAGGCCATCTAGGTCTTCCTGAAGGGTGTCTCTCCCTGCCAAAGTGTTCACTTGCTGGATCAGTTTGGTGTCACTAGCAAATTTCATCAGGGTACACTTGACCCCATCATCCAGATCATTTATTAACATATTAAACAGTGCTACACCCTGTATCGATCGTTGAGGGACACCATTTGTGACAGGCTGTCAGTCTAAAAATCAGTTATTTACCACCACTCTCTGGGTGCAGCCTGTCAACCTGTTCCCCATCCGCCACACAGGCCACTTGTCTAGACTGTAATGCATCAGTTTCTCTGGGAAGAAGCTGTGGGAAACCATGTTAAAAGCCTTGGAGTAATGTCCACTGCTCGCCCCATATCAACCAATCAGGATTGAAGAGCAAGAGCCCCAGTCTGGACACTTCAAGCAGCTGAGACATCTATGGTTACAGTAAATATTCACCTTTCGCCTAAAAGAGACTAAGACGTAGTTTATTCTGTTGTGATGACCAAACATCTGCTCAGTGCATCTTTTCAGTTAACAGGTCAATTGAGAAAATAAAACTTGGAATTTTACACTAGTAAAACTAGTGTTTAACTGTCACTACATTTGTAGAAAATATTTAATATCTCTCTAGGTTCAAATTACAACTTCAAACAGTTCAAGGAACTGTTCAAGGAAGTTCAAAAGAGTCATGATCATTCATCGTGGAAAAATAGCAGAAACCAAGTATTTTGCACCATCCTTGCACAGATTCTGTCAGAAAGACCTCCGTCTCCATCTCAGGAATCCATATCTTCAGTGATGGTAAGCAATTTGCCTTATTAATAAGCTCAACTTACAAGGCTTAGTAGAAATTACATAACTAATGTTTCCATAAATATCTTTTCTTTTTTTTTATTCCTTTCAATATTTTTTAGTTCAACTTCTTTAACTGTACAGCATTATGGAGATATGAAAATTACTATATTGCAGGAAAATATGGAGAATGGGTGCATTACCAAATTAATTCCAATAGCACACAAGTAGCATTTTCACAATTATTCTGTTGGTGCTGTAGTTAAAGTAGTGACGGCAAACACACAACTGTCATTTAACAGGTAAAACCGTTAAAGGAGATTTTAATTGGCCTAAAGGTTGTAATAGTGGACCAAAGGTGTAAGAAATATAGTCTATCTGATGGATGAAAGATTTGACAATACCACAGGACATCTGGGAGAGAGAAACAGTATGACAACAAGATTTTTCCGCTAAAATAAATGGTTCTGTTTACTTACCAACAACTAAAATTACAATTTGTAGCAAATATATTGCAATTCACCATGTCACCAAGATTTTTCAGTGTTCAGATAAGGGATAAAGGTTAAATTAGTTATATTTTGAGTTGCAGTTTTGCCACAAAATGTAAAATATTTAACTATTAAGGCAGTCATTATTCTCCTGCTGTTCTGATGTGATTAATTCTTATAATATTAAACATCAATTCATTTTATCCCTCTACATCACAAGTCCAGCTGAAGGAGATAAGTGGCTGATAAAAGATCTCTGAGAACAGTTATAAATTATTCACTTTAAAATAATAATAAAGCAGCTAAGCAGAGCTGAGTAAATCCTCCATATATTACACATAATTTACTTAGAAATCTTCAGCAAATTATAGTCAATAATCTTCACTGTCAACCTGCTGTTCCCCAAACTTTTGCAAAGAAACTTACCTCTGAAATGCAAATGTTTAATTACTTTTTAATAGTGAGGTTTATTTCTATGAAATCTGGTCATCAGTCTTGATTATTTTCTCCATTTTTTATAGTTAACAAGTAACTTTCATTTCAGGATCTTTCTTTCTCCTTCCTTCTGTTTTGCATTTATCACTTTGAAAATGCAAACCTCCCTAAAAATGGTCAGCACACGTCACCTGGATAGGGACCCACTGTAGCAACTCACTCTTGGTCATATCCTCTTGGAACAGATATTCCAAGTTGGTGGGCTCAGGTATGGTGGTGGTACTAAGCTGCGACTGCGGCGCATTGTTTAAATGTATGCATGATTAAAAAGCAATGAATCTTGCTTTATTTTGATGTAAATAACTGATGGCAGGGAATGGGAACCATTAGCATAGTATGAAATTAAGCATTTTATGGCTCTAGGATCAGAGCTGTGATGCACATACTCTCCTGGGGGAAAAAAAAAAAAAACACCAAAACAAAAAAACCCCACGCAACTTTGGTAATTTTGAGTAGCAATGATGCCTGCATTTGGTTCTTATTTTCTACTGAAAATGACATTCAAATTTAACAATAATAATATATAATGAAAATATACTATGCATATTTGCCTCCTTCAAGTATCTCGGGACTGTGATACCTGCGAAAAGGTCACAAAAATGTATTAAATTATTTGTTTGGGTTTTTTCCATAGGTCAGCAACTAACTGAAAATGTTTGAAGCAATGTAATTTCTTTCTCTCATTAAACTTGGTCTAAATAGTAAAAATATTGCAGCATTGCTTATTGAATTTTTCCCTAATATAGGGATGTCTACATCACCACTTTCTTACATGTCTGAGTAAATTTATTTTTAAGCCACTGGCAGCAGAAGTCTGAGCAGGTTAATAGGAGAGTGCTCTGCCATGAGAACTGCTCTCATGCTCCTGGGAACAGCAGGAGTGGCAGGTAATTTGGAGGACTGTGATTCATTTGAAAGCCTCTGGTTCTTTTGGACATGTGCAGTCCTTCTCACCTGTTGCTGCCAACTAGAAGGACCTTGTGGTCTTTATAACAGATGAAGCCTCCTTGTCAATTGCTCAGATACCATGGCAACAAGAATGGATAGGTAGACTCTAGGGGTAGAATATTGTTAGAGGGAAAATGTGAGAGGTGAACAGGTTACATCACCCCAAAGCTCTTGACCCTACTGCAGCTACCCTATATCCTTCCTGAGCAAATGATCCCCAAAGCAGAAGACTGTGGTAGAAGGACCATCAGGAACACCTGAAAACAGTTGCTAACATTAACAGCAGTGGGACATGTCTTGTTCTGTCGCCAGCTGCAGCCATTGCTAGGGTCGCAGGAGCCAACTCCAAACAGCAAAGAGTTTGAAGAAATTAAATGGAAGACCAAGCACTTGACTCTTTATGATTAAGTGGTCTTATTCTTGAAGAAAACGGTGTTACAGTGTCATACTCAGTGACAGATTTAGCTTAGCCCTTCAGTATGCAATTAACGTTTGCTGAAAATACAAGAAAAACAACTGTTAATAGGGAAACACTCCATAATTAGCAATTGCTTGCAAAGGTTGTAATTTAGATACTAAGCTGGAGCTATGGAAAATCTGTAACGGAACAATGATCTGATACAGTTTAGCAGATCCTATGTCTATTTTGTGTATTAGAAAGAATTATTGCACCATTTGTCATAAATGAGCATTAAATTGAAGATGATCAATTCTTTTTCACATCAAGCTTTGTTAAGAGACAATCAAAATTTAGCTATCAGCAGACACATGTGATCCTCAACACAACAGTCAGTTGCCATGGAGACGGCTGATATAGAAAAGAAATTGCTTCTAAAAATGAGCGGGTGACCAGTCTCATTAGAAAGATGTCCTGGCTTTGGCACTTGCTCTCATTCTCACTGGGCATGCCGATGAGGTTTGTGTCCCTAGTTGTGGCAGTATGCATGTGCTGGGCAGGTTTTTTAACTTTGCTTGATTTCAAGAAGTCAAGAATCTACCATCTATTATAGTCAGCAAAGTCCACCAAGAAATATCCCAAGCATAGGCTGAGGAGGGGACAGTCTCCATCCTACCCCTGTTGGTCACAGAGCTCATGGATCACATCAGATCTCCAGGGTTCTCTCCATTGAGACCTGCACAAGCAGAATTGAAAGATAAACTTTCAGATTTGTTGTTTCAGATTTCAGATTTTGTTGTTCTTAAACAAAAAAAAGTTAAACACCACCCTGATGACAATCGTTTCTAGACTCCTGTACTTCATTGACTGACCGCCACTCCTACACTGTGGCCAAGCAATTATTAACTTTGAGGGTCATGCACTCAGAGTGAATTTTTGGTATTGTTGGCAAAGAATGAATGGGTGATAAAGGTGACGAATGGGACTTGCTGCTTTGAGCAGTGGTTGTTAAAGTAGAAAATTTAAAGTTTGGTATAACTGTTTGTGAGGAAACTGACTTAAAAGATCTTTTTGAAAACAAGTCCTGTAGTTTCTGCAGTCCTGAATTGATGGCACTTTTAAGGGATATTACTGTCCAAGAATTGTTTTCCACCTCCAAACTTTCCACCTTTCTCGAACTGACCACTGCAAAAACAAAGACAGGGAGTAAATTCAATCCCATCCTCATTGTGAAGGAAATTGGGCTTTTAAACACTGATCTTATGTCTGCAAAGACGTTCATTGTCCTTGTATTCTGTATGGTGATTAGTTGTATAGTTCTGATTGCAGAATAAACTTTTGCTCCCTGCCCTTTCCATCACTTCTCTTTTAATGCAACAATCATAATAAACGCAGAGAACATTTTATGAGGGTTCCTGATATATAACATTTACTATCCCACAACCATGTTATCACAAGGCATTTTATGGAGCAATGTATTATGTTCTTGAAGTGCACTGACTTGCAAGTATACATGTCAGCCCATTTGTGAAAAGAGCAAGGCTATCATGAATTCTTGTACTATTGTCATTTAAACGACAGTGATTTACTGGGGGAAGGTGTATTCATCAGGGCACTGAGCCTACACTCCTTTCTTTTGTTGAGTTGTCTCACGGGACCTTCCAAATCCTCTACTTGAACATATCAATAAGCAAGGAGCAAGGAGATTAAACATTTGCCTTTATGCTTCTTCCTCTCAGGTATTCAGTAGTTTCCAGAGAATATGAGAATAAAAATCCTATACAGTAGATATCTTGCAAAGGGGTAGTCAGATAAGGAAATTCAAATGTCACAAGAGGAAAAAACCATTAATTTTCTCTAACTGCTAAATATCCCCAGATGCTATTGAGTTAATTGGGTAGCAACAATCCTCAGTGTCACACAGAAATGTGTTCTTTAGAAGTTCCACAGTGAAGCAATATGGCATAGGAAGAAGATTCATTTTTTTTTAATGCAAATGATGAATCGAAAAAGCATGACCCTTCACAGAACATTACACATCAATTTCTGCCATTCTGTATGTTGATTCAACTTTGGCTTGTGGTTTTGGAGCTAATTTTCATCTTTCTATACATGAATAGATGCAAAATAAAATAAGGTTCTTGGCAATCTCCCAGAGATAAAGAAAATTAATGGACACTAATGGTATTAATTTCACACTACAGAACAGGCTCTAAAAATAGCACTCTCCACCTTCCTCCATTTCCTGCAAATACCCTCTACCAGACTAATACTCTTTCCCAAATGTTAGCAGCAGGGGAAGGCTTACATGATGTCGGCTGTATGTAGAGAGATATTGAATGAGAGGAAGAGTATAGCTGGGTAAGAGTCATCTAAAGAAGCCTAGATAAGCAGGCAAGATATCCTAGATTAGACTTGAGTTGCTAAACTTCCTTTACAGATGTAATTTTGAAATTATTAGCTAATTTTACTAAAGTTCAACAGTGATGGGCTATGCAAATTTTGAGAAAAATTGTTTGCTTTGATATTTAAACATAAACCTAAAAACAGAACCTAACAACAGATCCCTCAGTTTTAAGGAACAAATTCCAAGTACCAGATGGAAATAAGCTTCAGCAACCCAGGGGAATTTGTGTATTTTGTGACCTATGTCTGTCTCTGTTCCTGACTGGCTAAAGTGGTGAAAATGTGAAATGGAGATGTGCTGAATTTGGCCTTTCATGATAATGACTTCTGCTGATAAGCACCCTGCTTCTCTTCTCTGATTATTTCCAAAGGCAATGAACAGGTTCAAAGCCTTACATTATTGAACTTTAATTAGGAGACTAGTTTGCATACATTTTAAATGTTAATCACTGTTCAGTGAGCTGGTGAACTTTGATGGGTCACAACCTGCTCACCACTGGAAGAGTTTGTAGCTCTCCCTACTTGTTGACATTGATGCCAGAAGCCAGACACGGTAGGACACATTTGGACAACATAGCATCCTCTTTAGAAATGTAGATTTATTCCAGAGGTAAAGGTATTAAGCAGCGAATTTGAGCTGACTCAAAAATAATTGATTTCTGAACTGTGCCTCAGTGTCTATATTTTCTTAGGCATTATCTACTAGCTATAATTTCAGATACTAATTTTTAAATGGTAAATTGCAGCAGATAAACTACACAGAAATTTTATATATTATTCCATGCTTACAATGAGTAGCAATGTTCTAAACAGATTCACAAATTTAACAGAGTTCGAAGGGACCTCCACTTAGTCCAACTCCCCTGCTAAAGCAGGATTGCCCAGAGCACATCACTCAGGACTGCATCCATGTGGGTCTTGAAAACCTTCAGAGAAGGGGACTCCAGAACCTCCCTGGGCAGCCTGTTCCAGGGCTCTGTCACCCTCACCGGAAAGAAGTTTTTCCTCATATTTGAATGGAACTTCCTATCTTCCAGGTTCTGCCCGTTGCCCCTTGTCCTATTGCTGGAAACCACTGAAAAGAGTCTGGCTCCATCATCCTGCAACTCACCCTTTAGGTACTTGTAAACATAGATGAGGTCTCCCCTCAGAATTCTCTTCTCCAGGCTAAAGAGCCTCAGCTCTTTGAGCCTTTCCTCATAAGGGAGATGCTCCAATCCCTTAATCATCTTTGTTGCCCTATGCTGGACTCTCTCCAGTAGTTCCCTGTCCCTCTTGAACTGGGGGCCCAGAACTGGATGCAGCATTCCAGCTGTGGCCTCACCAGTGCAGAGCAGAGAGGGAGAATGACGTCTCTCGACCTGCTAGCCACACTTCTTCATATGCAGCCCGGGATTTCATTGGTCCTTTCGGCGACAAGAGCACATTGCTGGCTCATGGAGAGCCGGCCATCCACCAGGACTCTCAGATCCTTTTCCTCAAATATTCACAACTATTATTAAGATATTGCAACACATATTATGGAGAAAAAAACCAAAATAATAATTCATTTGCACCTTCAGTTGTTCTCACTTATTTTTATATTTAAAAAAAAATGGCATTTTGAAAGACATGTTTCTACATTTCAATGCAGTCATGCTGATGAGGAAGGACAAACACTTGAAAAGTGCAGTTACACAAGGTGCTTGAAGATAGAAATTATTTCCTTAAAGTGTTTAATCATACATTCCAAAACCACTTCCTCTGGTGACCTAATCACATAAATCATAGTAAAAGGTTAAAGACAAAGTTCAAATGCACCAAATTATATGCGGTAGTTTCTCTGAAATGGATTACTTTCCATTAAAGAGTGAACTCATTCCACTAAATAACTATATTCTTTGTATGGCCTCTGGACTGAAAGCTAATACTCTGTCACACACTTGGATGGATGGACTTTTTGCCTCCTTGAAAGTCTGCTACATGGGAAAATAACAGTCATATAGCTGCTTTGTTCTAGAAAGTAATCACTTAAATACTGTCTTACTCCACACAATGAAAATGTTACATGTGACATTATCTCTGCAGAAATTCCTTGAAACTCTGCTTGTTTTACTACAGGGAAAACCAAAGCATTGAGGTACAATGGGAGAGCCCAGATCTGGGAGATGTCCCTCTTCTAGACCTATGCACTGCACTATCTTCTTCCTCTCAAAAGAGATGTTTCCCTTCCAAACTTCTTACTATTACATATTTCTTTTGGATGACATAAATGTGTCTGTTTGGCTACAGTTTGGAGAGCTGAAGTCACCATGTTTCCAAGGAACTTGTGAAAGATAACCACCATGATGTGCTGACTGTAAAGTACACCAAAGAATTGTCTACCTAGTGCCCCTCTCTGAAAGCCAAAAAATTGCCCTGACTAGGGAGTCATCAAAGAAGAGAAAGGTACCATTCATTTATAAGTTGATAATTCAAGAAAAAGCAAGAGGAAACGATGAGCCAGAGTTGACAAAATGCTGCCCCCACATTTAACGGCAGCAACAAAAGCCTGAAGAAGCTTTTACTATATACATCTTAGAAAATACTGCATAATAGCCAAAGGGTTTTGCAGCTTCAGAGAGGATGGCAGGCACAAAAAAGGTGGCAGAAATTGTGTGATGTTTTTATGGCAGAAATATCAGCTAGATGGATCTTCTATAAGATCATCCACAAGAATAAGATAACAACCTGAATATTCAAAAATGCAATCTTTAGATTTAAGGGTCAGCATTCAGTCCAAGAAAGCAAAACAGGGTTTGTATCTCTGACAAATGCTCTCATTTCAGGTTCTTCTGTCTGGAAGTAAATTGCATTTTATCAGTTCAGATAATGGTGTACACTTTAAAACAGGTATCCTTTAAATATATGCCTTAAGGAAGTCCATGAACCTTAACATATATTTTAAACAAACAAGGCCAGTTGGCATTTGAACTAATAATTTTTTTATAACAAACTCCCCTAAATTTCCACACCATAAATTATTACTTAAAAACATCCTAGGCCAACCTTTCTGAAAAATCAGTACCAGATAGCTGCAATATACAGGAAAAAATTATTCACAGAACCACAATTTTTTCAGGCCCAGTTGCAGCTGATTATTTTTGCCATCCAAGCACCACAGAGGGGCTCCAGCACATGTGAAAATCAAGCCAACACACTGGCAGGCAAACAGTTCTCTGCTGGTAGCCTGCTAATTACAAAGTAGTTTCAGTAGAATACTGTAATTCTTAACAGTTAATTAGAACTTTATAATGTAGCTTTGATAGCACTACTTGAACTTAATTATGGAAGAGGTAACAGGATTGTCCCCACAGTAAAGAGGGTAAATACATCATTACAGAGGAAATCTTATTAAGAAATAAAATTAATTTAGTGTAATTATCATGCAGGTAGCAGAATTAATACCAAAGGCAACAAAGGTTATACCAAATTAATAATATTTTTAAAAGGCATCACATCTACTAAGAAATTTGAACTTCCCATAGATGGAAATACGCTAGCCCTAGGAAAAAAAAAAAACAACACCTGAGTAGAACAAAAGAGGATTGTGCACTGCCCAACAGAATTTCAGGTTTTGTGTGAATTTTCACATCTGTGTGCCTACAGATAAGCATGGGCACGGTATGGGGTGGGAACATCCTGAGCCAGTGCTGAAGGCTCTGCCTCTCAAACTTGCATGAGCAAGGTGGTCACAACATGTGTAATACTTCCATCTCTGCAACTCTGATCATGGCCTTGCTGATTCCTCAGAGGAAACTGGTTGCAGTTATGGGCATTGCGTTGAATTGTCCAGGACAACTGTGACTGCAGAAATTTTCTGGAAGCCTATCCACTTTATGGGGGCATAGTTATTTGGATCAGTTTTTCCTCACACTGTGGAAGGAATCTGGCAGTATGAAGGGCTGTTGCATATTTCTGAAAGGAAAAAAATCTCAGCTCCAAAGAAGGCAGAGCAGAAATTTGAACCAGGTCTCTAAGGCAGCCTTTTATCCTCGAACTGACAGGTTTGAGTGCTGAAAAAAAGAGATGTTTTAATAAAATTCTGTGTATTTGAAAGATTCTTTGATTTTAAAGTCTTAGGTTTTGACAAGTGCAGGATGGAGGGGAAGCTGGAAGCTGGCAGGCAAGTTAAAGATGCCTGGAAGGGAATTTTGTTGATGAACTGTATTTTTTAAAGTCAACTCTCTCTCATTCTATTTTCAGAGGTAATGGATTTACTAGTCCTTTTATGCTAGTAAAAGTCAGGATTTAATTCATCTTCAATGCACACCAACCATGGCCAAGAAATGTCAATATAATCATGCCCATGGGTAAGGTGGTCTTTCCCGTCTTTATTCAACATCTTCCAGCAAAACTAAAACAAGCAGAGATAATGAATTATAATGAATCTCATTTTTCTTTGATACAGATCTCCTGTTTGAGCACTTTCTACTTCATTCTTAGCGTTTTCAGTGGCTTTCTCATATAGCGTTTATTAAATACATGCACATGTTTTAAAAGATAGAACAATCAACATCCACTGAAAGCAGTTCTGCTGTTGTGCTGACTGGGAAGCTCCCTTTGCGTGTATGGTTGGTTGCCTACAGACAGTCTCACCTTCTAACATACTTTAATACCTCCAGTGATCCACATCGTTTTCCAAGAGGGCTTCCAATTATAACAAGCACTTTTGGCATAACTTGTATATGGACCCATTTTGGCTGTAGAGGCATTACTATGTCAAGAGATGGCCTTGAGTATAAGAAAGCATATTGGAACCTGCGGTAGAGTCATTACAAAGGTTATTTCTGTAGATAAGCTCCCTGCAGCATTATACAAACTGTACACATAGGCCATGTTTCCTTGGAGGTTATGCTTTATGGCATCAACTTGACCTGCCTGAAAGTGGGCAACATGCCCTTCAGATGTGCCACACTTTTGATGCCTGCAACTGTGGGTAGCCAAGAAACCATGAGCAAGTAGGTGTACTGTAAGAGGTTTAAGAGACTAAAAGTAAACTTTACATCCATTAATATCTCAACAACTGACCATCCTGATCTTAATGGTCCCTAATTAAAAGATGGCCTCCCCACAAATATTTAAGCTGGGTGCATTATCTTAAAAAAACAAAGAACCTTTTCCATGCACATTTGAGGAAAAATTTATACAACTTCAATGAGGAAGAGCAAGTTGAATACAGTCTTCTGTTCCAACATTTCTGTGCATTCTAATCAAATCAAACCATTCTACCTTTTTTTCAGTTTAGCTGAGCAGGTTCCAGAACATGCAACTAAGTTTTGTGGCCCCACATGTGGAGAAAAAGTGGGCAAAGTTTGTTTAGACTGGTTGATTGATTTTAGAACTTGGCTGATTGTTGGAATTAAAATTAAGCATAGTGTCAACATTAATCAATACACGACAGAGAACATTTCCAGTCCTGATAGCCAAAAGTCTTTGACTCAAACTAGCCAGCTGTGAGCCTCTGCAACAGAGTAAGTACAGCATGGCTGGACACAGTGAATCCTGGTTCTACTAAAATAATACAACACCATGTTCATCTCAGCAAGCACTGAATTTCTCAGCTAAGTTCACATTCACATATTCACATAATCACAAAGATTACATTTGAATCTGGAATTTCCCATATTCACAGCCGTCCAGGTGCAGCTGAGCAGAATAGAGATCACTTTTAAGAAATGGACTTTTTCCTCCCTGTTTGATGAGACCGTTTTTTTCAGCAGCAGTGCGACAGTGAAGAGACTTGGACAGAAGGTCACTCTGATCAGGTTGACAACCAGTACTGTATAACAAGTAGTAGAAAGCTGTAAATACTGCATTTGATCCAACTATAGCTGCCTTTGCATAAGGGTTACAACCCTGATTTTACCCTCCATTTCTAGTAGAAAAATTGAAAATATCAGTGCATAGTGAGCAGCCAGGCTTCCCCATCGATGTTGTACATCTAATCTATTTGCATAGCCTTTGCAGACAAAGCTGCACTGTCTTTTTTTTTTTTTCAGAAAAATATGCACTCATTATGCTCCAATGTTGTTAGGCCCCGAAAACACCATGTTCAAGATAATGCAGAAAATCCTGCCCAGAACACCGTGTCAGGCTAATGAAGTGGCATGGCTTTCAAACTGGTATTTGTTCCTACTTGTCGATTCTGAATGTAAGCACAGAGAGAGCAAGAGAGACTGCAACTACCGGGGAGTGAGATTGCCAGCAGTTCACAGGAAGCATGACTGATAGGCACACCTTCATTTTTGAAACAGACCCTAAGCCAAGGGGGGTGGCACTGACCTTCCACACTGTGTACACTCCTGTGATTACCAGAAAGAGTCTCTTCATTGCATTCAGAGCCTCCCTTCACAACCAAAAGCATGTGAGCTTCCAGAACATTGAAGGAGACAACCTGAAAATTTCACTAAACGTCCTCTTTTCTGAACAGGCTCAGGTTCCTCCACCCCTAATTCAAAGTGAAGCAAGCAGGTAGTGATAAGCACATTATGCACTCTGCACACTTCTCTAAAGGCACTTATAATGTCAAGAAGGGACAAAATAAATGAAGGAATCTCAGGAAAGACAATTCAGAAGGAGATTAATGGTAGATACACATATTTTGTTATATTATGCTGCCTGGCCTTTTTTTTCTCACTTTCAATATAGTTTTTCTGTAGGTGTGGCTCAGGCAGTAGCTTAAATATGAGGAAAGTTAAAAATTCTGGGCCTGCTACTGGAGCCCATTAAATTGCAATTCCCTCTACTCCATTTACATTTGAGTAGATTTCTTTGAATATTTGAGAAGTATGCCACAGCCTAACAAGATCGGCAGGAAGGGCTCAAGGTTTCAAAGTCGCATTCATTCAGGCTGAGACACACACATCTGTGCACTCACATATCCTGTGTGAGAAGAAAATGGGATTACTCTATCTCTACAGGTCTATTTGTATATCATCAGGTCCTTCATTCTAATCATCCAGTGTAAATACAACTTTCGGCCATTCCAGTGGCATCATATTCACATGGAGCAGCAGAGTTGGCTCTAAATGGATCATGTTCCCATCAAAAAGATAGGAAGGAGAGGTTTGTCCTTTGCTTGCCTCTCAGTCAAGTCTGCTGTAGACCCATCAACTTAAAAAAATTGGCAGCAGAATATAATATTTGAGTGCTGGTTCATTGCTGTGTTGCCACTTTGGGGTGGCAGATGGACTTCTGTATTTCAGGCAGAGTGCCCAGAAATGGCCACTGTGCACGTAAGAGCTCTTCTGCACAGCTCTTCTGCCCTAGCCTTCGGCTGCTCCAGGTGCATTATGGTACACCCAGAAAGGGTCCAGGGTGTTGTGCATTCATGAGACTAAACTGGACTTTTAAAAGGATTCACACACATGCACTGATTCTAGTCTATTAATCATATAGGTGCATGTTCAGTAAGTTCAGTGATGGGAATTTATTAAGCCTATTGTAGTGGGACTGGTCTTTACACATTGTGTACAAAACTGTGATGTACTTATTATGTATGATGTAAAATCACAAAAACTACAAAAGCACTATACAAGATCTGGCACAACAGAAAAAGGGATCTCTTGAGAGAACTGCTTGTGGGAATAACTCCTTGAAAAAACAAGTAGTATAACACTTCCAAGTTCTGCCAATCCCAGTTTTATAATCCGATGAGCATTTTTGTACTACATCCTTTCTGCTGCTGTCTTGTCTTATGCTTGGCTTGCAATCCCTTCACTATAGAATTTTTTCTTTTTGTTCTGAGTCATAACACCTAACACAACGGGTACAGATGTTTACTAGGCTGGCAAGACTGTATCTGTTGTAACACTAAGTGACAATTTGTTGTTAGGTCTAATACATGCTGAGCCTCAAAACAAAGTGCATCCCTATGTGTTACTTCGGTTCTGTCCTGATTTATAGCAGCATAAAGCTATAGTCAGCTTGAAAACACCAGACCCATTTATATAACCTCAGGAAATGAAGTTTAAGGCAATGCTTCATACTCAGTGCTGTCTGGCTTGGCGGTTCAGTGTGTTGTGTATTTTTATTTCCGTATCTCTGTTGCGGTTACATCTGAAACATCTTTTTTTCCTCCATTATATGCATCTGTCAGCTCTACCTCTCATGTTACAATGCAACTGAGAGGATATTCACTATGATTCAAGGGAGCAGGAAACAAATCTATGTATCTTTAAAGCACCATAATAGGTCTTAATTAAGTCACTATTCACATTGAGCAAGTACTATCTTTAACTCTGATTGCCTGTAATAAAGGGTAAGGCCACTTAGCACTAATTTGAAGTACTCAATAGGTGGAAACAGTGGACTCTACCAGCTTCATCATACCGCAGAAGTCAAGGAGTGTCTTTAATTGCATTGGAAATTGTGTCAAATTCAAAAAAAACCCCTCCAAGGTCATCAAGAACTGGAAATCACTTCTTTCTCATCTTCATCTCAAACCGTTACCAGCATCAAAAAAACAGGTTTGCAAACCAGTGAAAAGAACCCTATAGATATGAATTTAAATCAAAGGACTGTAAGAACTGAAACATACAGGTATAAAGTTGGTCAAAACATAACCCAGATAACACAGCTTGTTTCCACATTATCCAGAGGATTTCAACAAAATGTTTGCCTTTATAATTTTATAAATTGCCATTTTATAATAACTGAGTGGGTGTAACTAAGTATGAACATAATTTTTTAATCATTACGTGCTCCTTCAGAAACTAATACTTTCTACTCAGTTGACGGTGGTAATTTTATTACAAAAGAGGTGTGTGTTTTTCTTGTTCAAAAATGTTACATTCTTTTACATTTTTTAAAGAAAAAAAAAAAGGCAAGACATTACCCTAAATGTATACCCTAGTCTCCGAAAAAGAATGTCATGCCAAATCTTTTTTCCTAGCATTATTAGGTTAGGAGACAGCTTCTAGGTGAATGACATCCACCTATAACGATCACATTAAGGCAGAACTCATTAATTAAAGATGAGGTCTGGTTTTAGTCAATTCTTGTGTTAGTTGGATAACCTGTGGCATTTCTTTAACAATAAAAAGATATTTCTTGCCTCTTCTAGTAAAAGAAGAAAAAATGTACATGACATATTCTTATATAAGCATAAATAAGAATAACTCCGCTCATATCCAATGGAAAATAACTATTTCTAACTAAGAACAATTTGGACCAGAACATAGAATAGCCTTATATGATCACAGAGTTTCTACTTGCTGAATTGAAAAACTCAAGTAGTGTTTTTCCTGTGTAAAATATAACTAATTTTCAACTTGTGATGTTGGAAAAGACTTCACTTAGACTATTTTTCTAGAACCAGTCATCAATTTGCAGATTTGCACAAGAATTTAGACTTTCAGTTCCACAAGAGATAGGACTTTTAAATTTCTCCCTTAGTTTTCTTCAATAAATATTATTAACTTAAACACGTTTTCAGACAGATTTCATGTTTATAGTTTCCTTGAAGGAAAGAAGTGCATTTGGTAGAACTGGCAGGTCAGATTCCACTCCAGTTGATGTCAAGTCAGAGTAATGCAATGGAAATAATGGTATTTTTAAAATTTATAATAGTATCCATGGAATCAATGTGAGGTTCAAAGAGTTTCACTGCTATTCTTTAAGCAGGACTAAGTGCAAATATAAAACAGATCAAAAATCTCATTGACTCTATATTCTAACCCAGTTAATAAACTATGTGTGACTTAACTTTATCTGTCATTTCAGGCACAGACTTTGTCTCATTTTTCCAAAGGTTTGTTACTAAATCTGCTTATTACCAATTTACTCTATTTTGCAACAGCACACTGCTGCCAAGTTGCCTCCTCCAGTAATATTCAGTTTAAGTATAAACAGATACAATTGATATTGCAATTAGATGCATAAATTAAATGGAGGGCTTTGTTTCCTAACGCTTCAGTCATAGTGTCGCTAATACATCATCAGTTTTAAAAAAAACCTTCAAACATTTGCAAAAGAGCCATTGACATAATCCCCCAATGTGACATAGCAATATCATCTACATTAAGTAGATTATTTTATACACATGCATATAGGTAGGAAGGCAAGTAGATAGGTATATAAAGAGATTGATAGGTAGGTAGATATAGATAGATAGATAGATAGATAGATAGATAGATATAAATATTCATTCAGCATTTCTATTCTGCAACAAATCAGCTGGGAATCATCTGTATGTTAACAGTTTAATGCATTTTGTAGTTATTCATGTAGAGAAATTAATCTAAATGAAAATAAATTGCTTATTATACCCAGTGGAAAATGCTCCTCAGATTATGTATCTCATCACTTTCACAGCTCAACAAGGGCAACATTAGTGTTCAAATCTTACAGGCACTTCGGTGTGGGGATATGAGCTTTACACTTTGGTCCCTCCCAACTGGTGTCCTCTGATTATTTTTTGAGTAGAACACCATTACCTTATAGGATTTCAGAAGAAAACATTTTAAGAAACTGCACACAACTTGCAATATTCAAGACACCATTTTCTATTAGCTTCCAGTCGGACCGATCACATCTTTTCTTTCTCTGCTGTTTTAGTTTGTTGAAAGACTGCCACTGCTGGGGGGGAGGGTAACTATACAGTAGATGAGAAAATTAAGTTTTCTAACCTTGAAATGGGGATGCAGCTGAAATGGACCTGACTTTTACATTCTCTCTGGTTTTGGTGGTGTGTTTTTTTTTAAAGCAGTGGTGCTCTCCTGTCTAAAAGGACAAGTTCAATTTCCCTTCAATTCAACTCTGTTAACATGGCCCTGAGCAGAATTAATAAATCCACCTATAATTTATTAAAGTCTTTCACAGTTCTCCACTAAACTAGCTCACATGGCATGCACTTTTAAAAAATGATTCTGTCACCTGGAATGAGAGGATACAAATAATAGAAAAAACAGGATCAGAGTGACTGCGTTTAATGACTAAACTCTCAAGAAGCTTTATGGCAGGCATCACAAATGCCCTCATGTTTCAGCAGAGCTGAAATAAAGCAGTAACTCATATGCAATTGCTTATCCTGACCTTAATTAGTAACATCTTTAAATCAGAAAAGCTTTGTAAAACGGGGGGTCTGCACCGTGCTGAATTACAGATTGTAGCTCTTGTGAGAAATCCATGAATCTCTATGAACCCAAATTTCTTACAGGGATCAGAAAAGGAGTAAAATCACAAACGATATCATGTCACTACCTAAGGCTGTATTGCAAGTCTATTATGGAGATTATTCTTCTGTGGCATTTTGGACCAGAAACGATCTTTTTGGAATTAGTCATTTGTCAGTATGAAGAGTAGGAATCTTTTTCTAGTCCTACTCTGACAAGGAAAAAAAAAAAAAGAAAAAAAAAAAAAAGAAAGGCCAGGATGAAATGAATGAAAAAAAAAAAAAAAGATCTTGCTGCAGAGAAACAGGTGTTACATTGGTTTGGTTTTTGTAATGAGGCAATATCCCTGTGTATGAAGCATGGGGGGTGTGCTGTGCCTGCAAGAAACATCTTCTCACAGATTCAAGAGTAAGAAGATAAAACCCACAGTGACTTTTCAAATACACAGTCTGTCAAGATGATCTGATTTTAAGTTCTATATTACAGAAAATTGGAATAATTTTAATCAAAATACAAGGAAATTCTGGAGGTGCTCATTGTGTCCCTGCAACCAAAATGTCTTGAAAACACATCTTAGGGTTGAACTGTGTTTCTAAAGAATGGATGAGTCCACCTGTCCTACAACAAAAAACACAACTTAAGTGCTAAATAGTGACCTTTAGGTTTTCTTCTTAAATAACTAAATGAAATAACAGCTACATCATGTCATCCATGTTTGTTTACACCACTCAGAGAGAAAGGTAAAATCTTTCTTAAGCTTAAACTTCAGTCTCCCTGAAATCTCTAGCTAAAATAAATACAAGCTTCTTGTGTCTAGTTAAAAACAGATGCTCTTTTGAAACAGTTCATTAAAGCTATTTATTTGCATATGTACTTGATCTCTATTTATCATGGAAATTTGGGGAATAAATATATTCTTTTTTAGACCTTCTCTTTTTTTCTGTTAAGAAAGTACCCTCCCTTCCAAAAGGAACTTTACTATTAGGATTTTGAGTGTTTTAGATTATTGGGATTTGTTGTATGTGATTTCTTTTAATCAAAGATTCAATCATGCATTTCTTTTTATAAGTAACAGTAGATACTGTCAAGAATCACATATCTACAGAATGGCTGAGGTTGGAGTAACCTCTGGAGATCAACTAGTTCCATTCTCCCAGCCTGGAGCAGAGTCGGCTAAGGCAGGTCATCCAGGATTTTGTTCAGTCTGATTTTGAGTATTTACAGGGATGGACACTTCACAATTTCTCTGGGAAACTTGCTCCAGTCTTTGGCCACCCTCATAGTAAAAAAGTTTTGTCTTAAATCTACTTTTCTGTATTTTGGACTCTGTCCTTTGCTTCTTTTCCTGTCATTGAGCATCACTGAGAAGCGTGGCTCTCCATCCTCTTTCCTCCTCCATCAGATATTTATACAATGGATAAGATCCCCCTGAGACTTTGTTTCTAAACAGTCACAGCTCACTCAGTCTCTTCTTGTTTCAGAGATGCTTCTGTCCTTTCATCATCTTTGCATGCCTGGTCTCTTTTGCACTGAGAAACTCAGACCTGGACCCAGAAGCCCATACCAGAGGGCAAGAATCATCTTCCCTGACCTGATGGCATCAGTTCCTCTCAAGGCAGCCTTGGATGTAGTTGGCCACCTTTGTCACAAGGGCACACTGCAGGTTCATGGTTAACTTGGTTAACACCATGACCCCACCAGGACCCAGGAAGATTTGAGGCATTTCTTAATGTTATTCCTCCACTCTCTGTTAAAACCACATTGTACTTTGAAAAAAATATTTTTCTTATAAAAGTTAGGAGTTGTAAAAGGAAGAATTTTTATGAAATAAAGGAGCTTTTAAAGAGCGTAGGCTGATGCAATTAGACACTTCACTGTCTCCACAGAGAAGACTTTAGACTTCATTTTCTTCACTTGCTACTGCAGGTCTCCAAGATTAACTAAATTACCTTCACCTTTCTGAACTTTCTTGTGAAGTGTTGAGAGGGACAGCTTGGAGAAAGCAGGTACACACAGGCAGTATGAAAGCCAAAATAATTATGTTCACAATTTCTATGAAGTATGTGCTTGGTTTTTTTCCTATAAACACATACTTTCCTACTGTGACATCACAATACACACCTTCAATTAGGGATACAAAAATACTCAGATATTTCTAAATTTAGAACATTTCCTGAGGTTCAATTCACAACAGAAAATTAAAGAAAGCTAGGTTAATCCCATAACATGGGTTTTTGATTTGACTCAGCATTATTTTTTAGAGAAAAAATAGGAAATTATTTTGGAATTTGATTCCAGTTTCCCTAGAGTTTGTAAGAAAGAGAACCAGAAGTTGAAATATAGGGCTTTGACTTTGAGAGATGTCTTCTCTCTTTCTGCATCCGGCTCTATGGTACATCATCCCCAATAGACTGTGCAGGTTTATAAACCCAAGTACTAATTTATATTATTCTTTGAGGCATGCTTGGCTGTGTCTATCAGCCTATTAAGAAATTAATAGGGTCTCAGTATCTGTCACTGCTAATTTTAAACAGGAACAAGGACATGACAAGCCATAATATTGATGCATTTGAAAATATGTTAATTGTCTTAGTCATTATTCAGCTTACTTAGCCTCTTTCTAATACTACTTTCCTAAATACAAGTCATGAGAAATATTTTAACATTTCTAAAACCACATCTAAGTTCCCTTGAAATGCCAGAGTCTTCCTACTAATTGAAAAACAGGTTTCATGAGGATTTTTGTAGAGAAATCACCAGTCAGAGATAGAATGTAATGTGCATTTGGTACACACTATTGACTGTTTTTCAATCTCAATTACTAATGAAAATTAGCTATCTGAACTCAGCAGAAGTGCTGACTAGCTTTCAGTTCCAGCAGTTCTCGGCCTGAGTTCAGAACAGCTGCAAACAGTTCAGTTACACTTCTGTTGCAAGCTATCTGTGGTAGTTCCAAAATGCAAAGCAAGAAAGGGTGTATATTTTTGTGCCCCGCAAGCCAGAGTGAGTGCCCTTTCGATAATGAGACTACGAATTTACAGTCTTACAGCATATCAGTATTTATAAGGAAGCATAATGAATATTAACTGTGAGTTAATACATCGTTTTCTCTAAGGAAACCTGGAATACTGGAGGTTCCTACTCCATTTTAGCTTTTGGAAGGACACTGAGGGGTGTTTTTTGGATGTGTATAGAGTAATAGCTCTTTTAACATTTAGATATTAAGATCCTCATTCTGATATTTCACCTGTGGGCTGCAATATATGTATTTTTGACTGCCTGAGATCTTATCTATACACTTTTTCTTTAAAAAAATGTTCCCTTTTAAGTGATGTAGAAAGATCACAACCTTTCAAGTAATAAATCAGGAAATGTCTCCCTCATAGTGAATGTGAGAAAGAGAGGTGTGGGGGGTGTGTGCACATGTGCAACAGATGAACATTTTTGCTACTTGTACTCTCTTTAAAATGAGCTACAAACATTTTATGGGCTATAACAGTCTCACTATTCCTCGACAAGCCTCTGTTCTTCACTGTTGCAGATGGAGTGAAGCACTTCACTCATAAGGGAAAAATAGAAATATATTTATTGATATAAACCAATGATTTAAAAAAGTTTGATAGTTAATGAGAGAATGTTTTAATCAGATTTGGTGGAAAGGTACACTTGTTTATTTACTGCATGGAGGACAAGGTCAGACAGAACTGTCAGGGAGACCCTGCCAATGACTCAAGGTTCAGAAAGGAACACCTTGCTTTCTAAACTCCTTCTCAGAGAGGAGTGTGGGTGCAGCTGGATCCAATCCTAGCCCCAGACTTGGTCAATAGTTTATGTCTAAAGGAGTATATATGCACAATCAATCCTTTATATCACTTATCTAAGCTTTCAAAGTTTAACGGTCTTAATATCTGAATTAAGTGACTAATAGTCACTTACCGAGGATCTGTAGCAGCAAGGAATCTTTGAATCTCAAGAAGTAACCTTGAGATACGTCTCTATTTAAGGGTAGGTCCTGGCATACAGCCTGTTGTGATGCAGGAGAGCTCAAAGGGCTCTTGGGCAGTTCATTAGTTATGGTGCTAAGATGATTGACTTACAGTCATATTTGCATATTGACCACAGAACCAGCATTGTGTTGTTGGGTGCATTGCGCAAGTTGGCCCTTGGCAATCGTGTTACCTGTCTCCCCAAAACCACTTTTTTTCAACAACTCTCAGTAGTATGAGAGACAAGGAATGTTCTGCATATCTGCACATATAAGCCTGGAGTTCAACATTATTTTTAGCAGAAAACAGAGGCATAAAAATCCACATGTATACATTCCACATAGAGGTGTGCATCTTCAAAGCATTATGTGATACTGCTCTGAAGGAATATATTCCCAAAAAGCAGGAGAAAAAGAGGGAACTGTCTGTTTTACCTGGGATCTTAGAGAAGCAGCAATCACAGCACTCTGGGGCCTTGACAGCTACAGCTAATGAATTTACAGCTGCCGCACAGCGGTGCATTCAGGGTCACTACCAAGCCCAACCAGACAGTGCTAGTGGCTTATATCTGAGAAGCTGTAGCATCTTTCTCTTGACTGCTAGTTGTTAAGCCTTAGCTTGGGAGAGAAAATGTGTTGGAGGTTCTTATAAAGCTGATCTGAAATTTTGTTTAAATTGGTCATTACCTCCTGCTGAGAATGGATGAACCATTCATACTCCATGTGGAGCACAAACAGGATTTCTGCCTGGCTGTGAAGTGACAGCAAGCATTCAACACCAGGTGAAGGATAAGTCCTGCCCCATTAGGGGACTTTCCTCTATGAGTGGTCCTGCTGAACTTCTGAATCAACCCTAAACAAGTAGGATTGAGTGCATCCTCATCAAGTTTGTCGATGACACCAAGCTGACACACTGGAGGGAAGGGATGCCATCTAGAGGGACCTGGACAGGCTTGAAAGGTGGGAAATGAAGTTCAAACCCTGTGAAATTCAGCCAAGCCAAATGTAGGGTCCTGCACCTGAGACATGGTAATCCAAGGTGCAAATACAGGTTGGGCAGAGAATGGCTGGAGAGCAGCCCTGGGGAGAAGGACATGGGGTTGGCTGTGGACAAGAAGCTTGACATGAACCAGCAGTGTGCAATTGCAGCCCAGAAATCCAACTGCATCCTGGGCTGCATCAAAAGAAGTGTGGCCAGCAGGTCCAGGGAGACAATTCTACGCTTCTACTCTTTGCTCCTGAGACCCCACCTGGAGTACTGCATCCAGATTTGGAGTCCTCAATGCAGGAAGGACATGGACCTGTTGAAGCAGGTGCAGTGGAGGGCCAAAAAAATGATCAGAGGGCTGGAGCACCTCTCTCATATGAAGATAAACAGAGAGATAGTTAAGGCTGTTCAGACTGGAGAAAAGAAGGCTCAGGGGAGACCTTATAGCAACCTTTCAGTACTTAAAGGAGGCCTACAGGAGAGATGGAGAGGGACAGTTTATCAGGGAATATAGAAATAAGATGAGGGGTAATGGTTTTAAATGGAAAGAGAGTAGAAATAGATTAGGTTTCAGGAAGAAATTCTTTAGTGTGAGGGTGGTGAGACACTGGAACAGGTTGCCCAGAGAAGTTGTGGATGCCCCGTCCCTGAAAGTGTTCAGGGCCAGGCTGGATGGGACTTTGAGCAACCTGATCTAGTGGGAGGTTTCCCTGCCCATGTCAGGGACGTTGGAACTCCATGATCTTTAGGATCTCTTCCAACTCTAACCATTGTATGATTCTATGAATCTATAATTCAAGACCTACAGCTAGCCTCAAGGTGTGTAAAACTAAACACATACTTCATTTTCTCAGCCTAAGGAAAAAGAAAAACTCCTGTGAAAGGGGACAAATTTCCCATGTATGCATTACAAATAGAAAAAGTGTTGCTGGAGTTCAACTGAGTTTGAAAACCTTTCCATCTTTGGACAAAAAAAAATAGAGTGAAAATCAGAACTCCCCATTTGTTAAGATCTAAAGGTTTCTCTCCTCATCTCTATAATGCAGACACAAAACAGCTCTAGAGACAAGGTCCCTGGGATCCTCATTGGACCACCTTTGTAAAGCCATATTACACTGACAGACACACACTTTGCGTAAAGTCTTGTATTCTGTAAAAAAGTGAACGGTTTGTCTCTTTTTCCACTTTGGCCAGGGCTTTACATATGTAGTCTTCTGGTTGGCATGTTCTTCAGACAATTTTTAAGTGTCAATAACACAAATTATGCCACAGAACAAGCTGTGACCAGTAATAGCACTGACTTAGTATTGGGTCCCCCAAAACAAAGCTGCAGTCCAGACCAGAGGTAATGCCATTAACAGCACTGACCTGCAAAAACCAAAAATCATTAACAGAACACCGCAAACCAAAGGAGCCCAATGAAGAGGTGAGGGCAATGAAACAGAATCAGAAGCATTAAGGGATAGAAGGCAAAAGAAAGCACAGATCATATCTCATCTCTGTGGCACACATCTTATTAATACGAAGGAATAATTCATGACAAATTATCCCTCATTTATTTTCCTTGTACACAATAGATGCTTAATATATTTTGTCACCCATCCCCCGCAGTAATGAAGCAGTACAGGAACATACAACCATAAGAGTGAATATAATGGCAGGAAGACTGAGTCTACTTCTCCCAATTGAAGAAATCTGTGTTATTTTCAAAAGAAAGAAAGAAAAAAATTCTATACTTGTGTAGAAGTATACAGTTATATGAAGTTATATGTCATAAACATATGACAGGAAGTAACACTTACATTTAAACATTTTTCCCTTGCTCTGCTCCTGATTTCCTGTGACATTTTGGTCATGCCTTTTATCCCTTTTTTTCCCCATAGATGACGTGATCCATTTTCATGGAATACAACAAGCTTTGTCAGTACCAGTTTCTTGAACTGTCTGGATCATGTTTAGCTCTGTTATTCCTTCCTCTCTAGCTGATGATATATGAGTACACCAGCAGTCGAAGAAGAAGGCAGTGTCATCGCCACTCATCATTTATTCACTCTTCAGGAGAGAGAACAAAGAGGTGAAGGAGCCATGGGGCAGGATTTGACAGGAAGAGCTATGTTGGGTCTAAGCTGTACGTGCTGTTCTACAATCTGCTTGTTCCACCTATAACATGAGAGAATAAGAGAGGAAACAAAAGCAGGAAAGCATCGTTTTCTAGTTCTCCAATTAGTGGTAAGGCTTATGTATTCTCGCTTCATGTGATGCAGTTCATGGGAGCCAAAATGACTATTAGACAGTTCCTCATGAAAAGAGGCTCAGTGTTATAATCACAAATTATAACAAAAATAACAAATAATTTGTGATTATTTATTGAGGACTGGTGAGTTAACACGAGCACTTAACCTGTACTGATATTAAAAATGTCTTGTCTTTACTAGGATATCTTCTGTAGGTCCTTCTCCAAGGTGCACACACCTCTTTGGACATGACTTCTTCCAGGGCTGATTCAGTTTACTGTTAACCATGTATGTGGGTCCTAATGGCACCATTAACTTTCAGATTTTACATTTTTAAAGCATGCTGGTATCATCTGACTGTAGAATGCCTCTAATAGCTACATGCAAAATATCTGATATATTATTTAATCTCAGGTGTAGTCAAACGGAGACAAAAACATGGCTGGTTTTAGCTATAGTAAAAAGTTTTCTGGTGCTGCCATAACCACTGAGTCCTCTGATGTAAAAAAATAATAAAGAAAAAAGAAGATAATTGCATAACATTTAGTTTAGTTACAACCTCTTCCCCATATACCCTGGAGATGCAGACTTTCAGTTCGCAGCATGCAAAATCCAACCACAAGCTCAGTAATCAGGAGTGAATGAACTTCCCATACCCAAGATGTGAAGCAAAGGATAGCATCTCCTGGGACACCAAATCAGAAGGAAGAAATTAGAGCAGCTGCTCACTACCAATGCTTGCATTAAACCAAGCTGTACAAGAGGGAGCTTGCAGTTCTCTCTTATTGCACATAATCAGCACTCCTGATATGACCAAAAGTGTTTGTCCAAATGAGAGTAGAATATTCTGTGTAGAGATCAGGAAGGAGACAAGGGAAAGGGGAGGAGAGAGGAATATGCTCCTAACGCCATTTTTGGGTGCTACACCAGCACCTGTGTTAACAACTGAGACTTGTAATCAATAGATGCACAGAAATAAGTAGCAGTCAGGCAATGTCCCACCTCTGTAGAGCACCAGTCCTACCAAGATGTTGCTTGATTCATATTGTTTGTGTCAGAGTAAATGCAGGATGCCCGAAAGGGTACCAGGGTCCTTCTAAGTGCAGCAGCATGCAGGAAAAAAGTCTTCCACAACCCAGGGTTGCCAAGATACAAAAAAATCTGCTCTGATCAGATCCCAAAGCCCTGGCAGCAGCTGCAGAGGCAGAGGACACAGGCTGATGTTCAACCATGCACAGACTGCAGAAGGGCTGCATGGGTCAGTTTACTGCAACTGCAGAGGGGAGCTGGGCTCCTTCCTCCCCTGCATAACATGTTATTGCTTTCTCACTCTGGAAGAAAAAGGTATATAGCTAGTGTTTTTCCACTTAAAAAGACACAGTACAGGAAGAGTTAAAATAAGAAAGCCTGACTGTTTAATCTGCCAGAAACATATGAGAAGAGCAATCAAATCTGGGATAAGTAGCTCAGAATGAGGTATGCCTGATTGCTTTAGGCCATGCTGTTTGTCAGTCTTTTAAAATTCAAGTCATTACCAGATGCTGATCTGCTATAATATTGTGATATTTTATCTGATTACACTTATCTGATTGTGCCATATCTGCTATTTGCCTTCCCATTTTTCCATGTATATTAAATGCAGGTGGTTTTATTATTCAGAGAGCTAGAAAGTGTTGACTGCTCTGAATATAAATGGGGATATTATATCATTACCTTGCTCTGAAAGCAGAGCCATTCAGTGTGTAAATCATATGCAAGGTACCTAGTGGAGACACAATAAACCATAATGTCTTGAGAGAGAAAGCAATGAGGGAGGGATAAGGAGATAAAAATTTAAGGCATTGTTAAAGAAGGATAATCTTCATAATCCTATTTAGTTCTTTCAAACCACCGTTTGTTGATAATATAACCTTTATATTCAAAACTTTTTTTAAGTTCATTAAGTATCTCCTGGTGAAGTTATTGCCACATGGAACATTGTCAATAATGGGACTGAATAAAAAGCAGGATTACCAGCCAAGCAAGCATTTTATCTGCTTTCAAAAGGATGCAGAAGGCACCTACACATTTCTGCAAAAGGACTGCAGACCCTTTCTCTCCTCACCACAAGGCTTACTTGGTGGTACAGGGCTTCAGGATTCCCTGGAGAAATCTCTTATAGCATATTTAAGCAATGGATCGGAGAAGCAGGGCAAAGGGACTTCATTTGAAATCAATATGCAGATACAATAAAGTACATCTGGGAACTCCCTTTGCTTGTAAGCAAAATTCCTTGATGATTTCACTGTGAAAAATGGAGAGCATGATAAATCTCATTGTGAGGATGTTTAGAGATTGTAGTAAATGACAGAAAGGCTGATACAGGAGGCACATCTAGAGATCCCCAGACCCAGCATCCTTGCAGAGCTAGGGCAGGTTGTTCAGGGCAAGGTGTAGTTTGGTTTTGGATTTCTCCAGGGATGGAGACTCCACAACCTCTCTGGGAACCCTACCTGTTCTTGTGCTCAACAATCCACACACTAAAAAAGTGTTTTCTTATGTTTAAATGGACTTCCCTGGCCTTCAGTTTGCATTCATTGTCTCTTTTTCTGTCACTAGATACCTCTGAGGAGAGTCTGTCTCTGTCTTCTTTATTTCCAACATGATATATTTATACCACATCAATAAGGTCACCCCTGAGCTTTCTGTTCTCCAGGCTGAACAGTCCCCACTCTCTCAGCCTGACCTCATATGAGAGATGCTTCAAACCTCTCGTCATCTTTGTGGCTCTGCTCTGGTCTTGCTCTAGGGTCTCCATGCATCTGCTGAAAGTTCCAAAACTTCAAGAACTGATAGTTTAAAAACGAAGTCTTGGTTCAGCCTCTGTGTGAAAAACACTTGTCTCTAGTGCTGAACTAGGGTAATTCTAGAACTTTTTGTTTCCTTGTATTAGCAGTTCTTCAGAGAAGGAACACTGGTTTTGCTCTGTTTTCAAAAATGACTGGTTGCTCTAGCACAGAGGTTAATATCTGTGGTTTAGCATCAGGCAGAGGATTTAAAGATCAAATAAGATCAAAAAAATGAAGTGTTTTTTCCTGTTATTTGCCTTCTAAGATTAGGGGATAAAGGGAACATGGAAATAGAGGAAATGTTTTTGGGTGCTGGTACAACTTTCAATATTTTTATGAAAACTTACATCAAAACTCACTCAAATTTGTTTGGATAAAAGAGACTGAACAACATGTTCAGTTGGACTCGATGATCCCAAGGGTCTCTTCCAACCTAGACAATTCTATGATTCTATGAACAGAGTCAAAAGTGAAAGATAGTAGTGTAAATTTTCAAAGTCACACAGAAATTCAGGGAAAAGAAACTGTGTAAGGCTTGGTTTTACTTAAAGCCTCCCTTGTATACTTTTGTAGAAGCAATAAATGTTACATTTGTGAAAGCTGTAAATTACACTAAATGTAGAGGACCTGCAAGCACCAATTAAAGTCAAGTCTCTTCAAGAGATTAGAAAGAGAGACTGATTAAAAATAAATAAGGAAACAATTTTCCCAATAAACCCATTTAGTACAAATCTCCTTATACACTGTAGTTCTGCAGGGCAGCACTCCCAGGTTCACAGGCTTTCCTGGGCTGTAAATGTGCCACCACAAAGACCTGAGAAGCAACATCAGTTAATCTAGTCATGGTTATATCAGGCTTATTGGTGGAAAGAAGATGTTCCATTTCTGTGGGGTTTGAATCCAACTGTCAACAACTATTTTTCTTGGTGTATAAGGAGATGGGAAGATGAAGCAGGACATTTCTCAAAGGACTGTGACAGGCACAGAAGAGTTTGATGATTCTTGTGTTAGTATGTAACTATTTTCTTTCCTGTTGGAGCCAATATACTACTTAGGTGTGGGCATAAATGCCACGTGATCATACAGTCCAGACAGAAGTCACGGAATACAAGTAAAGCAAAGGGAAAATAAAGCAAAAATCAAAAAAAAAATTACATTTGCTAGTGTGCCCTAGGCCTGGGGGCTGCTGGGGACAGGAGCACTGGGGTTCTCCTTGGGGTGGCAAGGCAGGACCTGTCAGCCAGGATCGTCCCACTGCCCCACCAGGGAACAGGGCAGCTGGGGGGGTGGCCAGGACAGCCCCAGCCCCAGGCATCAGGTACCTCCCTGGGAACAGAGATGGGAGAGGCTGAGCTGGGACATCACTCTGTGGGTAGGGGTCAGGATCAGGCCTGGTGAGGGGACTCAGAGTCAGACACTGCCCCAGGAGTAGGATGTGAAGATAATTCATTTGAGAAAACGATATTAGAAGCAAAACAACTCACACAGTTTTTGTCTTTCTCCTGCATTTATTTATATGCTAATTCCTGTAATACACCTGCTAAAAATACAACTTTGTTTTGATTGTTAATGCCTAAGGAACATCACTACAAATAGAGCCTGCAAAGTCATTTCGTGCGTCCTGCAGCGGCACCATAAAGGCACAGCATTACCGGGGCTGGATGAGCTCCCAGTCAACGTACATACGAGTTTTCCAGCTACACTGAATTTCACTGAATTTTTAGAGTTGGAAGGGACTGTAGAGATCATCTAGTCCAACTCCCCCGCCGAAGCAGGATTGCCCAGAGCTAGAGCAAGTCACTCAGGACTGCATCCAGGCGGGTCTTGAAAATCTCCAAAGAAGGGGATTCCACAACCTCCCTGGGCAGCCTGTTCCAGTGCACTGTCACCCTCACCGTGAAGCAGTATTTTCTCATATTTGAGTGGAACCTCCTATGTTCCAGCCTGAGCCTGTTACCCCTTGTCCTCTCACTGGCAACCACTGAAAAGAGTTTGGCTCCCTCCTCCTTCAAACCACCCTTTAGATACTACAGGCATTAATAAGGTCTCCCCTCAGCCTTCTCTTCTCCAGGCTAAAGAGTCCCAGCTCTCTCAGCCTTTCCTCATAAGGGAGACGCTCCAATCCTTGAATCATCTTTGTTGCCCTTCACTGGACTCTCTCCAGCAGCTCCTTGTCCCTCTTGAACTGGGGATCTCAGAACTGGCTGCAGGATTCCAGTTGTGGCCTCACCAGTGCCAAGTAGAAGGGAAGAATGACTTCCCTTAACCTTCTGGCCACACTCTTCCCTATGCAGCCCAGGATTCCATTGGCCTTCCTGGCCACAAGAGCACACTGCTTGCTCATTGTCATTTTGCTGTCTACCAGGAGCCCCAAATCTTTCTCTTCGGAGCTTGTCTCCAGCACATCAAACACGTCGGAAATTTACCCATAATTTAACAACTTGGGATGTTACAGAAGTGAAAAGTGCATGGAATGGACTAACAACTCCTCCATTAAAAACTGTCATCGGATAAGACGGATGAATGTACATGTTCCATGAGGTACGTGTTTATTAATAGAGCTTTGCAGATGTTAGGACACAGTGTCATGGGCTTTTGTCCCAGCAGAAACATCAGTTTAAGGAGATCCTGCCCCAGATGTTGGGTCTTATTTATTGTGGCATTAAATTACCTTGTTACTGAAGAAACACATCCTGCTTTGCCTACATCCTCCCATCAAAAATACACATATAAATTTCATTTCTGCCCTAACTTAGAATTTTTACTCTTACAAATGGAGAAATTAAAATGCCCACCAACTCCCTTGTAATGCCTTGTCTATTCTTTCCCCTCATCCTGCTATTACAGCTATACAGATACTCATATTAAGTAGCTAGGAAAAAACAGAATCTATAATGCCCACTGACTCCCTGACCAAAAGGCACAGACTGAGATTCCTAAAAAGTCTTTAGTTCAGACGCACTCACTGAATGAGTCCATTCAGCCTTCATGTACACTGGCAGTGGCTTTTCATGAAATGGAAACATTTAATTGAGAAAAATGTTGACTGATTTAATCCATACTTGCCATGATTTATCTCTGATTTTCTTCCAAGAATTTCTGTGTGGAGACTTCATCCATCCAGCATCCCATATTGTTTTCAAGGTATTCCCTTCCCAACGACAGCGTTTATTATCTTCATCTGCTGGTAAAAAAAAAAAAAAAAAAAAAAAGAAAGAAAAAAAAAAGAAAGAGAGGTTTCTTATTTATGTACGTACACTTCTGTGCACTGCACATATATGCACACACGGGAAATAATAATAGCAGGGTGTGTTTACTGATTTTTATTCATATGGAAACAGCCTATTATACATGGTAAAATCTTCACAAGACAAGAGCTTTTCTGCATTTCTGAGTCAAAAAATATTGCAGTCCCACAATAACAGCAGGCCTAAAATTTGACAAAGGAAATCACCCCTCAATTAAATTTTGTAGTATGACTAGCATACAAATTTAGGTAGTCTAATAAACTACTTAAAGACCTGTTCCTCATTCTTTGCAGATGGCCACTACAAATCATATCCAGATATGACAGCAATGCATTCATTATCAGTGTTAGCAAAATAAATATTTTCAATTACAAAAATACAGCAAATTAAAAGGAGATATTGAGTCAGAGCATCATCTGGTATAAACAGGCACAACACTGTTCAGGCAATTCTTTTAATTTTATTTAATAATCTATAAATGCACGTTATATAGGATGAGGAATGATAGGCTAGTCATTTGGAAATATTTGGTCTCACATGGAATTAGAGGGCATGCTACAGTGGGGTGACATAATACAAAGGCTCCAATGTGGAGCATGCAGTTCTTCAAAATGAAGGGTGCCGAGCTGCTGTAAACACTCTCCCTCACTTTTCCATTCTATACTAGTAGCAACGAAGACCCTTTAATGATGAAGAGATTTTTAATGTTATTCATTACTTACAGGCTTCATAATCAGCCTTCCTCTTAGCTTGGAAATTTGCACTGTCTGATACTATGTTTTGAGTCAAATATCTACTGCAGAAAAACTTTCTATACATGATTTTGAGAAAAGCTGTATTGCCCTAAAAACTAACAAATGTATATTTTTCCAGAGGTGAATGTATATTGGATTTTTTCAGTTTTGTTTTAAGGACATTTCTGTATCGAAACATCAAGAAATGAATTTACCGGCCTTCTTGGATTTAATAACCTGGGTCACAAAACCAACCAATTCTCTGTACAAAATGATGTATCCTCTCTATTTCTTTTCACAATACATATAAAACACCTGTTCAATACTTTTTTCTCCATGGACCAAAGTGTGTGTTAACAACCTCTACTAACTGCCAACAAAACACTTGTTGGCTGTGTACAGCACAAATCCTTTCTGCTCTGATTAGCTGAGGGAAAGATTGGGCTCATTAAAACTAGGCTGTGCTTCACAAGCAGTGAGTGAAGAGAGAAAGGATATGAAAGAGACAGGGTCAGGAAAAGTGTCTGGCAGGTAAGGATGTTATTTGTAGTTGTTTTCCTCCATATAAGCCCCAGCATTACCCCAAGAACTGTCTGTACTTTTAAAGACAAAAGAGAAATTTCTAGTTATCTGGGAAGGCATATAGGTTGGTTTAAGAAAGCAAAACAGTGGTAGCAGAAACCTTCACAGGGATATTGAGCTGCAACTGAAAACCAGAGAGATAGGAGGCATGATACACAGGTGCAGGAAAAACAAAAAAAAACAAACAAGAAAACCTAATTTGAATACAAGTGCAGAGACACCCACACTGTGAAGGTGCATGAGTTCTGTCTTCATGAAAACCTCATTAGCATTTACTGCAACTGCACAACAGCTTTAGCCTTGGAGGTAAGTCTGCAGGACCAAAATTAATGTGCCAAACCATTAAGTTTTATAGATTATCAGAGTTTGTCTGTAAGAGTGTTAGTTTTCTCCCATAGATAAGGAGGTACTTCTATCAAACATTAGACTGAGAGCAGAGCAAGAGATCATACAGAGAACAGTGAAGAAGATGCCTGGTGCCCATTTTGTTTGGAAAATAAAGAGTAAAATGGCAACCTTAAACCTAACTCAGAGTAGCAGCTAAAAAGGGTAGTCACTCTAATATTCAGTATGACAATGCCCGTAGCTTTGTGAACTGAACTTCAAATTTCTACACCTCAGTTGATCACCTCAGTAAAGGAGATCATAGGATTTCCCGGCTCCATACAGTAATTCATTAAGATTCTCATTCGTTCCAAATTAAAAGGCTGAAATTAAGTAGAATGGGTTTCTTCATCATGGGCACACAAAAATATGATTGAAGATAAAAAATGTTGGGGATCCCAAATCCAGGACAGCTATAATTCAGAATCAATTCAGAATTCAGAAAAAGTTTTCTCCATGAGCACAGATGGGCAGTGGGGTTTGTCCCATGGAAGTGGTGCCATCTCCTTCCTTGGAGGGGTTCCAGACCTCATGGTATAATAACCTGAGCCCTGGTATCACTCCATGGCTGAGCCTGGTCTAGGCAAGGAGTTTGAGTGCGGACCACCTGAGTTCCCAGCTGGCCTGAAGTATCTTACGATGATCCAGTGTTCTCAGCTCAAGAAGAACATCAGAATGCTGAAGAGGATTCCTGGAAGACCTAATTAAGGATGAATCAGTAACTGGAAAAGGTTCAGTGCAGAGGAAGATTTTAAGGATCTCAATCTTTTTACCTCATTAGAAGCAGGTTAGTCGATGCATTGATCAATGTCCTTAAGTACCACTTAGAAAGCACAAACTTGATAACAGAGGGCCCTTCATTCTGCCAGGAGATGGTATAACAGGATCCAATGACTGAGACAAAGAAAGTCTCAGAAAGAAAAAAACATGGACATTTTTTTAAATTAACATAATTAAGCATTTAATTTATGGAAATCCTCTAGTCTCAACAGAATGTAAGTAGGCTCAATTATAGTTGGCATTTGGGCCTTTCAATCTGGGAAACTTGAGCGCTGAATAACATTTCTATTTTGAAAAAGATCAACACAGGACAGAGTCTTTTTTGACCAAAGAAATGAAAGATGCATATCAGCCATTGACTGAGATGATGCAAAAATAAAGTGTAGAGCCTATGGAGCAAAAGAAACCTAAATCCAAAGGAAATAAAGGTATGGAGTTGCACAGATGAGAACTATACGTTGACATTATGTGGAAGACTGAAAAAAGAGAGACTCACCCTAATTCAATCCATTCTGGCTTTCTTGTGGTAGCTCTGCAGGGTTAACAAACACACAGATCATCAGCAAATCAGGCCTATAGGTCTATAGGTAGGCCTATAACTTTGCAGCGCATAATGAGAAAGAAATTTGTGTAGAGCAGTAACCATCTTTTTGTGTTCAGAAGGTGTTATGCCACTTGCACGGCCACTAGCCAGTGTCATTAGAGGAGTCAAGGCATAACAGCAGCACACTCGACTCCACATGCAGAGCAGTCCTTTGTGGTCTCCTGAGCTTAAACCAATGCTGTGCAGGGCAGAACTGGGCTTTACAGTTCCATGACAACCAGACGGAACATTTCTTTCTATGTAGTACAAACACAACAGAAGACAGCAAAAATCAGTTGAAAACGCACAAACAACATTTGTAGGCATAAAGCATAGGTGTTTGGGAGAAACGGCATAATCAATGAGAAATTTCAAACCTGCATGAAGGTCTGGTCCTGAGCTAGAAGCAGAAGCAACAGTCAGCACCTGTCCTAACACCATAGTGGCATTAAGAATATATTGCAAATAGTGAGTTTTTGGTGCAATCAGGAATGTATTTCCTGATCAAATCAGATTCACCCTTTTAAAAGACACAGAAAATAACTAACAAACATTTCTCTTTGTATTATCACCTGTGGTCTTTGTAATATCACCTTGCTTTAGTTAGTTACATTAGAGGGCATTAGTATGGTAAGTGAGTGGAGTCTAACACAGGAAACTGTAGTGCAGATTAAAAAAATAATAATAATAATAATAATTCCTAGTAGGTGTGGTTTCTAGTGTAAAAAAGTTTGAGGATGCCTTCCAGGCATCAAAAATGCCTTTCACAACACTTAAGCAGTCAAGTGGCAAGATTCATTATATTTAAAAAGCCTAGTACATTGTAATTCCCGCCCTTTCATTAATGTTCCCTGTTTCCCAAGTGCTGCATGGATACCTGGTGGGACGGAGGCTGCGCTGCTGCGGGTGCCAGGCAGTACCACGTCCAAGCAGTCACGTCCCACGCCACGCAGTCAGTCTGTCAAGGTAGGGCTCCTAACAAAGCACCGTGCAGCAAGGAGCCCTCTGTAGGAGCAACCATCTCCTCTATAAGCATGTTCCCACAGCTGTCCCCTGTGATGGCAAACGATCTTTTGATCAGCTAGGTTCCTCAGACCCAGACTCCTGAAAGGCATCCAGTTAAAGAGAGAAGCAGAGTATCAGTACAACAAATTCCATGATTTCGTCTGTGTGAGTTACATATGCAAGTTACAGCAGCCCCACTCTGGCAGTATCCCTCCAAGGCTGCTCTGACATCCTACTCTTGAGCTATGTGCTGGGTAGGTCACAAAAGCCCAGTTTTAGGTTTTCTTGTTTTCCCGTCTCTGTAGCAATGATGGTTAGTAATATCACATGATGCATCAAGCTACTAGAAAATATTCCAAATGCTGCACACTTAAAGAACTGACCAAACTGTTTCATAAGAGGGTGTAGGTCTGACAGCAAAGAATTTTTGCAAGAACACGCTCTGTATTTATCCTATTCTTTAATGATAAGCGCTTAGCAGAAGCCTACCAAGATCATGATTCAATCCTGTTTTGGCAAAAATGCAAAACCCTTGCCTATCAGCAGTGATTCCTTCCTCCAAAGTGCACTGAATCACTGCAAGATGCTTTCTTGATAACTGATTCTGCAGGGATATTTTTTGTAAGTCAATAAGCAGCCCAAGTTTTGTTTAATTGCTGCATTTTTATTTATATCATTGAATGCATTTAAAAGGCTGCTGTGGCTGGAATGGAAAGGAGGTTGTTACACTATCAAATATTTCTCCTGCAGGCTGACAAAAAGAAGCTGTCTCTTAACCTGATGGCAATGAAAGACAGCAAATGAATCATTGCTTGAGGAAATCAATTTATTTAGTCACTCTGTGTCACTGTTATTTATTACTTGTCAGCACATGATGTTAGTTCAATTAAATATAAAAAACCTGAAGTTCTCTTCCAGCCCTCCCCCCACCCCAATTTTTAAAAACACACAACAAACAAGAAAAATTACATGTATCTGCAGTGCTAAAGCAGAACCCTTTGGGTTTGTTGTGCTTCTCTTGTTTTAATTAAGCGTTGTTTATTAAACTTCTTCAGCTAAGGTATGGGGATTATTAATCTTCTTCTGTAGCTAAAGATAGCAGAGAGAGAGGACAGCATAAAAGTACAGTTTAGAGTTCCCCATTGAGAAACACAAAAAAAATGAAATGAAGAAGTGAGACAAAGTGTTGATTACAACATTTTATCTCTAAAAAAACCAGGGAGCTGCAAACAGCAAATATTTTCTTCCTTTTTCAAACAAAGAAATAAGGAATGAAAACTCTTAATTTTTATAGATGGGCATGTCTGTCATTCCAAACGTTAGTAATAAAAGTACATGCTGACTCACAATATAATCACAGATGTACAAAAAAACTCACATACTGTGAGTACTGCCTTTACTCCTGCACCCATGTCCTTTGTTTAAGACAGGGTAAGGGTAGATAACAGAATTTTTGTTCCTTGTGGGAAGATTCACTGTTCTTTGCTTAACAATATAATTAACTTGGAAAGCCTTCCTTATAATTATAAACAAGAAACATAAATAATATAAATATAAAACCTACTGGTCCATTGAAAATTTGACATTTGGAAATTAATACATGCCTTTGCTAAAGTAAGAATAAATTAAAGTTACTCTACCGAAGGCCCTTTTCCAACATTAAAGGGATAGTCTGAATTGCCATTCTAACCAGGTGTACACATCAACCGTGTCAAACGCTGCCCGCTGATTCCTGACCCCAATTCCAGTTTTCAATGATAAACTTGATTATACACCAACAGCTTCAGGAGATGCCATTCTTCACTGACTTCACAGCTCTAACTTCAGTAAAGTTCATTCTCTTTGGCCTATTGATGTTTAGTAAACAATACTGGCAACATTATCTTTTTCTGCAGCAAGTGGAGGTATATTTAGGGGCCCAGTGGCTCCCTGTTCTCCCCCTTCTGCTGTTTATGGATGGGCTTCCTAATACAAATTTCAGTGTTAGTTTGGGGCTGTGGTAGTGAAGTTAATTATTTTCAAAAACAGGTCCACTGAAAAGCATTTTCAGTCATTCACATCTTTGAGACGCCCTACTTTTCATGAGACACTGAAAATCTTAGTAAACTTCATTTATCAGTTCTCAGACAGACAATGCTTTTATTAAAACACCCCAATGCATCAAAAGTGCAAGGAACAGGTTTCACCACACTGGAATGACTCTAGCCCGCAGACAGTCTGCATACACACCTCCATTATTTTACCAAATGAGCAATTATGATAAATACCATCATGCCAAGATGTGTATAGAGGCATACTCTTAAAACAATAAAAGCACAGAAACTGTCTCAATGGGTTCTTCTGCAAAGTAGATACAACTATTGTATTTTTGAAAAGAATATGATTAGTTAGTGAAACAACTGATGAAGCTCTAGTATTACGTGACCTGACACCAATATTCAGAAAGAAAAGATATATTAGGATGGCCTAAATTTTACATAAATCCTGATATCTAACTACATCTATTAGCAGATTCTATCTCTTCAGAGGTGCCCACACAGTATGAAAGAATAGTCTTAGGAATTTAAAGGGAATTTAGATCATATAAATAGGGCCCTACTACGGTAGATGGTGCCTATTTTATCTTTCTGGGAACAAAATTAATAACTCTATGGCATTTTACTATAAAGATCAATTTCATAAGAAACCTATTTTTTTAAAATACCCTTTTTTACACAGTTAAACAAGAAGGCAATCCATTTGTTGAGTTGCTTAGATCCACTAAGTATTTTAAAAGATTAGTAGAAATTGAAGGTAGAAAAGACATTACCTGCCTTTATAATGGCAGGAGATCCCTTCAGTTAATTTTCCTGTTCTGCATCTATAGTGCACAGTGCCTGTACACCTATACATCAAGGTCCTGATGAAGCCTGGAAAGCAAGTTGGAGAAGGTATCAATGAGATCATGGAGCCCCCTTCTCTGGAGATCTTCAAGTCTGCCTGGATGCATCCTGAGTGATGTGCTCTAGGAGTTCCTGCTTTAGCAGGGGAGTTGGACAAACTCTGACAATTCCATGATTCCATGATTGGGATATGCAGCAAATGGCTTCCTAAAAAGGTAGTTTAAGAAGTGCCTATATTACTAACACAGCAATCCTAGAACCTGTAGTGATACAGTAACTGCTGCAGCCAAAGAAATAGGACACTAAAGCAGAGCACTGGGACATGCAGTGTATAAATATTCCCCTTTATGGAGGAAAAAACGCTACTTTTGCTAAATCTTGATGAAAAGCAACCAACCTGTCCCCAATTCCAGCAAACTGGGTTATCTATCCTAAGTCTGAAGCAGCACATTAGGACTGACTTACGTAACCAGGGTGCTGGTTTCAGCCTTCCCACTCATGACAACGGCAATGAGAGCATTGTTTCATCCTTAAACTTCAACATTTTGTCTAAGTACACACATAACAACATTTCTTTGTTCCTACTTTATGTTTGTCTAAATTGCAAGTCACTCCCCTTTACTATTTGCTCCCATCCTTTTTTTTTATTTAGGGAAAATTAGTGCTTAGAACGTGTTTATACAGTTTGGGTTCTGCTCTTGATATATAGCTCTGAAATGGATATTATTAAAGCAATACAGCCCCCTAGTGTGGATGCAATTCAAAAGTTTAATTTCCATACAGTTATGAGGTTCTATAACAAGACTACACACAGTAGTGTGAAATCACAGTGACCTTGCTTATAAAAACCATACTAATAATCAGAAGTATGTAGACTAGCAATTTTAATAGCTAAAATAGTTTATATTTGTAGCAGTTCAGCTACCATTTTTAAATGAAGATTTGCATCACTTCAACAAGATGGAATTAAATCATGGACCTTAATTCTGATGCCTCATGTCTCAAGGACTGGAGGAACCTGGGCTCTCTTCTGCGAGATAATCCAGCCCCATTTTCAGCAGTTAGATTTTTCACTGCTCACTGTGCTGTGCCAACAGAGCAGGTTCAATCAGGACACCTATCCAGGTTGGGAGGAGCAAACAGACAGGATGCCCTGCTCGAATGAGCTTCCTGATGTGGTTCTCTACATACCCATAAACACTACCTGCACAACAGCAGCACAGGAGGGAGGAAACAAGGAGGCAGCCTGGGAGCAAGGAACCTAGGGAAAATGCATTCATAGTTCTTCACCAGTGTTCAAATTCAGCTTGAATGTCTTTCCCAGTACTCCATTTCTGCCTGTCTTTACAGGAAAGTTTCAACATGTTTAGACTAAACAGGTTTTTCTAGCCATGTCTCATGCCCTCTGTTCCCCTGGTGACCTCAGAAGTCTTCGTCTGCATGTGTTCCACTCCCAATAGATACCTCGTCGGTGAAGACACGCAGAACTGCACGCAGTACTCCAGGGGAGTAAAGCTGAGGTTTTGTAAATACTAGAGTCAGAAAATGGAGATGGGATGAAAGATCATAGATTTGTCACAGTGGAAGCTGCTCATCTAGAACAACTTTGCAGAACGATTACACACAAGAGGTAAAAACTCATTTTCGAGTCTGACAACAATCAAGGCAGATCCCATGAAAAAAGATGACATTTTCCCATGTGCTTAAGAAAGCAAAGACGCAGTGAACATGTCAGTGTTTTTTTTCAATTGTGCTGTATAATTTGATAATCACACGATATTTACATTTAAACTTTTGGGGTCTATCCCTGCCAGTACACAGAGTTAGTTTGATTAGCTGGTATGTGGCTAAACCTTCTTACAAGCTTCATATTTTTCTGTTTAGTATTCCGTTTAGTATTCTTTATGTATTCTGTTTAGTATTTTAGTATTAATGACAAGAAAGGCCCATGAAACATGACACTTGACCAAAAAAAGATCCAGTATTTTAACATTTAAATTTGGTCATAAATAAGGCAAAAACCATTTTTTTCTCTCCATATATTGCAGATTGACTTAGCAATAAACATGAAGGTTTATATTACTGGGACTAACTTGCAGGATTCCATGATCAGTTTTTAATTTGGTGTCTATGCTCCAAAAGTTAGTGTTCTTCTTTATGTTTCTGCATCAATTAAGCACCTCATCTCCCTTCCTGACTAAAGGACTTATTTCACAATTAATCTTCAATTATCTTCTGTGAAAAGGACACATTTACCAATGTCAGCGATCTCATAAAGCTAAATCAGTGCTGATAATTTCAAGATGTGCATGTAAAATGCCATGTAACAACTTGATACGCATTCACGTGCACAAAACCTTTTTCCAATTGCTGATTTTCAGAAAGCCCTCGCCACGCTTTACCCACAGATTAAATCAAAGTAACTTGAGTTAGGACAGCAGCTTCTGTAGACTAATATTTAAAAAATAATGGGAAATAATCAAGAAACCACTTACGATCTTTACAGCTCTGACCGTCTAAGAAATCAGATGGTGAAAAGACACCATCTCCCATGAGAGGGTCCCCCTGGAGGCTGCTGTTTGTGAATCTGTGCTCCCTCGAACACAGAGGAGGCTGCAGGAGACCCCGACCCCGCTGCCTCGCTGGGTGGGACCCCCAGCACCGGGCCATTACTGCCCGGGTTTCCCCTGGCACTTCAGCTCTGCCCCTCGGATCTCTCAAACCCTCTCCTCAGGTGGATTTGATTCCCTGCGGTGCCACCTTCGTACCTCCTTAGACGCCACCCCAAGCCAGGGATCAAAGCCTTCCCTCGCTGCCATTAATAATGACAATAATTTTAAAACAGCAAAGAACATGTTTTATAACAGAGCTTAAAAAAGTCAGGCGAGGCACTTAGTCTCTTAGGCAAAATATTTTTGAGAGCAAATACTGTAATGAAGAGTGTTACAAAGGGAACTAATTCTTTTCTGAGGAAATGCCTGTGATTTGTTTCTCAAAAGTGGCACCTTGAAGTCTATTTATTATTCTCTTTGAAATCACCATAAAAATAATGGCAAAGTCTCTGAACAGAAATAACAGATACTTTTGGCTCTCTGAGGAGTTACGCCTTTTTATTTACCTAGTGCAAACACAATCAACCCTTCTCCTCTAAAAAGCACTGCGCTTCATCTATAAGGACAGACAACATTCATTAGAAAATATTTCTGTTGCAGTCCACAATATAATCAGGATCTTTTTCCTCATGGTGACCAGTACCCAGTGTATATTTTTTCCCAACAAAGAACTGGATCAAAATACCAGTAAAATTATTTTAAGGTTTCATTAATAATTCATTACTGCATTTTGCATACAAATTGCCTCTTCCTCCAAGTGCAATATTAAATTTATTTTTAAAGCAAAAAATCAAAGAGGTATTTAAAAGTGAACAATAAAACAGATGTATAATAAATATTTTAAATACATTGGGGTTTTTAATTGTGCAGTGATACAAATCAATATAAGAAGCTATGTAATTTAGCTGATCTGCTCTTAACCTAAGCAGCAGTATTACGATACCCTAAAAATGAATTAGCACTTATATAATCAATTATATGAAGTTTCTTTTATGATATACTTATTATTACTTTTTTTTTTTTGTAAACAGCTTAATTTAATTTTCTTGGAGTCCTTCTCCTCTTTCTCCTCTCTTAACTTGAAATTTAATTAGGCCATAATTACAAATCTTTGTTGTCATATGCACATTAAACTCTTTCACCTTTGTCACACGACACATTAAAGTTAGTATATGCAACTTCTTGATACAGACCTTGAAAAAATAACCTCTGACAGTTCAACACACTACATAATGAACTTCTAAAAGTGACCTGGAAAACCAGTAGGAAGATGAAGCTCAATTCAGCAATACATGTCCAGCAAGTAGAAGAGAACTACATTCTAGTTTATCATTACTTTGAGCAGTATTTCCTTGCTTCCAGATAACTGCAGCATTACTGAAGGGACTTTATACATTTGCCTGCATCAGTTCTGGTGGGGCTTCTAATGAAACCTTATTTACATTTAGCTTTCCTAAAATGCCCTAAGTTATGCCTTACCAAGGCACAGTTTCTGCAGGAGAGCACGCATTCCTTGCCTGCAGTCGGCAAGGAATCACCTCTGCAGGAGATAAAGCCAATGTGCTGGAATGCCAGTAAAAGAAAAGGAAAGCCACAGGTCCATAAACATTCGTCCCATCAATCAACCGTTACTGCATTGTACGTTTATCGTCAATATTAATGACCGATTTCTGTTTATTCATTTCACTTGGGCCTCATCAATGTTATGGCAGACTGCAGAACCAGCAAATGGATCTTGACGTGAGGGAAGAGAGGGAAACAGTAAGGAACAAGTTTCCCCCTGGCTGAGATATACAGGGCTGCACAGCAGGACACATCTCCATGCAGGTGACCTTTTTTGTTTCCACAGCAGGCAAGGCGAGCTATTCAGAGCCTTAAGCATCTAAGTATAGCAGCAGTAAAACTTTTTATTTTTTTGAGCTTAACATAGTTCCATTAGCCCATGAGTTTACAAAGAACAAGGCAGCACATCTAGCTTTTGCCAACTATCTCCCTCTTATTACCTGCATTTGTTTCTCTGTACTCAAATAAATCACAAGATCACCAAACAGCCAGAGGAAATTAACTGAAGACAACACACACATATTCCCAGACAGTTACTTTTCGAGTTGTATATATAAATTCTAACTTTGAGCCTCCATTTGCTAAAAAAAAATAATAGAAAAAATTTGTTGCCGGGTATAACTGATTAGTTAGATGAAATAAAGATGAAATTTACTGAGATCACTGCCATCATTTAATCAGCACACACTGTAATTTTCCCAGCTGTATTTAATGAAGGTTTTAGTTTATAATCAAATTTATACTGCAATATTTTCCCACCATTTTACTCAGAATACTGTTGATTCTAGAGGAAATCAATCATAATTTAAGAAATATACAAGAAATATATTTCTTAAAATATATAAGAAGCTTGTTACTATACACTTGACTACCAACAAAGAAAGGGAAAAGGGTAGAAAAGGGGTTAAATAAAAGGGGGAAAAGTGAAAAAATGAAAGGGAGAAAAGAGAATAGCAGAAAAAAATTATAAAACTTGCAAGAGAACTTAAGACATAAGATTTGCATACAAGGTCTGCAGTGATATTACAAAATAGAGTGTGGAAATTATCTATGCTACTGTTGCAAAGTATCTAATTTGGTTTCTAAAAACTAATGCAAAATCAGTAGTAGCAATATATAATACACCATTTTATTTAACGAGGACCACATTTGTAAACATCACACCTTAAAAAAATTGACTTCTACACATTTATGTAAAGACACACAGAAGTATTTTTAATATGCATTTGATTAGAAGCCAAGTATAAAACCAGCACTAATTCTAAACTAAATCACAACTATATTAATTGTTGTAAGAAATCATAACAGGAAAATTAATCCTATAATACAATTAACTTACAAAAAATACCCTTGAAATGGATAAAAGTAGAATTATGATTTTAAAACCTTATATAATAGATATAAATAAATTAAATGCCCTTCTGAAAAGCATTTATACTGAAATTAGTTGGATTTTCCTATTTACAGGGGACATGAAATTACTACGTCAGTTAAATGTTAAAAACTAAAGGTCTTCTAAATAGTCTGATTTGCTGCACTGCTTTGAATATCATGCCAAACATTCAACAAAAAAGCTTCAACAAAAAAGTTTCAACAAAAAAAAATCCTATTTTCTTTATTTCATTTATGGCATCAAAGACAAACAGCAGTGGAAAGTGACAAAATTAAGTGACCAACAGTGTAAATATTCTGGTATTTGTCACTTTCAGGCACTTTCATAACTCTGAAAAGAACATAGTTAACTGTTTATCTGAAAGGGAAAAATCCCTCCACTTAGGAATTCAACTTTCTAAGAATTAAGTATGCTTTTATGTGAATCATCATTTGTTTTAACTAGAATAGCTACATTGTGATGAGCTGGGCCCCAGGGAGAAATAAGCGATCTCAAAACCCATCACAGAATGTTGAAGGCAGTCACATGACAAAAGACCTCTTCAAAATGGTATTTTTACTGAAGTATATATAAATCAAGTTTCTCAAGTAGTTTAACAAGTTGCTAATAAATAAAACAGCTGGTAATTTCTAACCATCAGTACTGCAAAGAACTTGATTCTCCTAACCTTTCTGAAAGGCACCAGGTTCCTGTCATATCTGTATACACTGTGTGACTCCTTGAAGAGACAACCCAGCACAAAGGGACCTGATCTCAGTGAAGCATTAGGCTGTGCATGTCACAGAGGCAGCACAGAAAAGGCAATAAACCACTATCAATGGCTTAAGCCACAGGTCAGGATTCACAATAGGGTTTGAACGAGGAATGTCATGCTCAACCCAAATATACTTTAGCACTGAAGAGAACAGACATCACATCCTCCAGAAAAAAATACTGATAATCAAATCCAAACAATCTCAGGGCTGTTTTTTCACATCACCAGCTTTCATCAGAGCCTTAATAGCTCTGGCCCTCATCTCAAGCTCCAGAAGCTCCAGCTGCTGTGCCGATGGCTGAACATCTTCTGATGTTGGAATGGCTATGGGTGCTGCTTTGGGCTCCTTTGGGCTGGACTCTGCCAACCCCAGTATCTCATTCACGCTTTTCTCAATGTCCTTCTGAAGGTCATCTATCTGACTGGCTCCACTTCTGGCAGTGTTTTCTGGCACATCTGGGCCATCTTCTTCATTGCATGGGCCTTCTATGTCACTATCATATGCATCTGCATTTATGCTGAGGACATCACTATCTTCTCCTTTTCCTGTAACACAAATGTAGTAATCATACAGTCGCCTAACAGAACCATTTTCCTTTCAGCTTAACAAACACTTAAAGTGTTTCTCTGATGATTAGGAGAGTGGCAAAAACTTAAGACAATTTTTTCTCCTCCAACTTTTAAGGCTGATCTAATTTAGACAAGTGTTAATGCATTTTTAACCCAATTTTGAAGAATAAGCAGTATAGCAAAGCAGCAGTGCCATGAAAATTTATTCCATCCTATGGAGTTACATGATCTATTTTCCTAATTAAAATATCATAAGGTTTATATCATAAAGAAGTCTCTGCAAGGCAAAATTTATTATTGTTTATTATATTTAAAGTAAATTAGTTTGCAAATGCAATTTAAAAAATGACACTTTAAAACCATTTTATGTATTTTAAAAGGAGTGGGACACTATAGTCAGGCATAGTACTAAAAATTAATAGAAACTCCACTTAAAGTGCAACTATTCAAAATCTATCACAAGTATTTCAGATGTATTTAACTCAGTAAAAACACTGGGAAAGTCATGGCATTAGCTTTTAATGCTGGCTTAAAGTTGGAGTTTATTTAAAAAAAAAAATTAGAAGAGTCAGTGCAATAAAATTAAAGCAAAACTCTTAACAGAACCTGAGTAACTGTTCTTACAATCTGGCTACAGAGAGACAATTGCTTTTGACACATTGGCCTCAGAAATTATGAATCTTTCACCAACGTGTCTATCTGTGGAATCTTAGAGTAGGATTGGTTCCTGGATAAAATTAACAATTTATAGTCAGATGATGGTAAAGTTACTGATTTTAAAGGCTTTGTAATTGCTTCTGATTGTACCACTCTCCAAAGGTATGGTTGTATTCCCTATTAATTCATAATGAGGGTTTAGAGCTAAAGATCTGTGGGTTTAAAATACATATAATTTTTTACCATGAAGTTTCAAAGAAAGTTTACATTCCGTGTAAGCTACTTTAATCTATAATGATCCTCTATATATCAAAAATACTCTTTATTTAATATATATTCAGAGAGTATTGCAAATCTTATTTTTAAAATTTTTCTTTTAATTCTCCTTTACAAATATGGAACAGACAGCATGAAGACAAGGGAGCCAAAGTACTCACGGTACTGCACACTGATGTGGACTAGCGGCAATGGGCAAAAATTAAAACACATGAATTGCCATCAAACATTTTGGCTGTGAGGGTGGTTGAACACTGGAGCAGGTTCCCCAGAGAGGTTGTGGAATCTCCACTCTTGCACATATTCAAAATTTGACAGCACGTGGTCCTGAGCAACCTGCTCTAGCTGACCTGCTTAAGCAGGTTCAATGATCTCAAAACAGCCCTTTTAACCTAAACAATTCTGTGACTCTCTGATTCTTAAAATTAATATGTTGGCATCTGGTTTTAAAAGGTTCTCATTCACCAAACTCTTAATTTGCTTGTTAATTGCTAGTTTCATCCACCCACACCTTTGGTTCCCAAACCTCAAATCTGATGGCCAGGAGAACTGATTTGCAAGTAGTTAATTTTCTCCACAGCAGCCTGCATGGTGCTGTGTTTTGGATTGGTTTCTGGAACAGGGTTGATGACACACCAGTGTTTTGGCTAGTGCTGAGCAGTGCTTGCAGGGCCTCAGGGCTTCCTCTGTTTCTCACTCTGACCCCACAGCCAGCAGGCTGAGTTTGGGCAAGAGGTTGGAAGGGATACACAGCCAGGACAGCTGAGCACAACTGACCAAAAGGACATTCCCTCATGTGACACTGTCTTCAGGAATAAAGCTCAAGGAAAGAAGAAGGAAAGAAGGATGCCCATGGTTATGGCATTGTCTTCCCAAGTAAGTGTTATGTTTGCTAAGGCTCTGCTTTCCAAGAAGTGGTTAAAAATTTGGCCACCAATGGGAAGCAGTGAATAAATCCCTTATTTTGCTCTGTTTCAGTGCACAACTTTTGCTGCTCTTATTAAACTGTCTTTATTTAACTTGACCCTTAAGCTTTTCTTGCTTTTGGTCTTCTGATTGTCTCCCCCCACCCCACTGGGGAAAGAGGAACTGAGCAGTTGCTGAGTGCCTTCTGCTGGCTGGGTCAACCCAACAGAGGATTCCTTTTGATGCCAGTTATGAATTAAACAGGAACATATTAACAGCCATTCATGTCTGTCCCAGAATTAGTATGGACCAGGAAGCTGGGCAAAGCCGCCCTGGTTTCCATTCAGAATGTGGAGCCTCCAAAACTATAATCCAGTGTTCATAAAAGCTCATTGGCCTACAGATGTTTAGTTAGTTGATGGGCTTTATTTCCCTTTTTTGCAGTTGTGGTTTTACCTAGTAGTGAAGATCATGGTTGGCTTTTCTCATTATCTTTTTCATTTTGGTAACTTTTACTTTTTTCCTTCAGCTACACTTGTGAAATTGATTTTAGGACACTTAATTCTTTTTTCATAATTTTGTTCTATCCAGTTTTGTTTATCCTCTCGTTCTCTCTTTTTTTCCCATAGCATCACATGCTGTAACTCCACAGAATGATTAGAATTACATTTTTAAATTTATATTGGTATTCTCAAAAGCTCTTTAAAGCTAACATCTTGAGCAGAGCCACTGTTACAGTCCAAAGCCATCACGATACTCTGGTTGATTAAGTCATAAAAAACATCAATCAAGCAATCACCTGCAACAGTCGTCAATTCCCTTTGATAATGCAAAAATGGAAGAGATCTGCAGGAAATCTGTCAGTTCTAAAGTCATTCCATATAGTACAACAAGTAACATTTAAAGCATTCCTCACAAAGCCAAAGCAACCTGCTCCTAAATGTTTTGATGCTTTTATTATGAGTTTTTATGTGTAACTCCCCTCACTAATTACTTCAGAAAAAAACATACTTTATCTTTTTAGACAACATTCTGAATTGTGAAATAGGAGTTGCAGGAAGCAAATAATGTTAGATCTTTACAGAAAAGAAATATAGCTTTTAAGAATTTGCAATACAATTTGATTGGAAAAGCTATTTCTGATGTTACAGCATCCAGCTAGTCCAAATGAAAACCAATAGACTGAAACAGAAATAACTAGAATTCTAGTGCTTCATGTATAAAATAATGCTAGCAGTTGTTATATGGTGCTGATTTAATGATTGGACTAAAACAAACATTGCTGCAGGTTAAGAAAACTTTTCCCTTAACGCAGCAGGTACTCAAAGGTGTACCACTAACTTATCTGCTTTTGCATTTTCTATTCTGCCCATTACTGTATTACCTGAGCATCTCACTCACTACATTTTTGCATTTAAAAGAAGAAAATATGTAAGACAAGATGTTCATCCCCGATATTCAAAGATTTGAGTGTGTACTTCCACTGGCACAGACTTCAAGTAAAATAAGCCAGTTATCACAAGTGGTGGATGTTAAATGCCATTCCCTTGGATATTAGCTCTGCAGTCAAACAAATCAAGACTAAACCAAATGACTAAATTACAAGCAATCCTTTGGCAAACAATTTTTATAATGGATTTCTATGAATGTCAAAACAGAGTACTGTAGACTCTTGCGATGATCTCAACACAAAGTAAAACTGACTCAAGAAGAATTCAGCAAATGGTAATAGCAACATTAGCAATCACCTCTATCAACAAAAATTGAAATTGCTGAAGTTCCTCTTCAGCTGAAATACTAGCTATAAAGAGCCAAATGAGCCTTTGCAAGAGCTTCAGTCATGTTTCAGAAACCAGCAAACACTGAAGGCCAGCAATTTGCTTCTGGCTATAAAAAAACTCTCCAGTGTTAAAAAATTTAAGAAGCCAAAGTTCCTACAATGTCTTCTTCAATGTTCCCTTCTCCTTTTCTGGAACTGGGTACAAGGGAAAGGTTGTATCCCTACACCAGGTGATTTCTAAGATGATAATTCCCTGTGATTGCTGCCACTGTTCAAAAGACAGCTATCAGTTTACTGGATTTAGCTACTGCCCAACATCAAGAACACAAAATTCCAGCTTTCCCCACTACATACCTTGTTTTGATTCCTGACCTTCAAGCTTGTTGTCCTCTCTCAGAGAAGAAGTAGAGTCTATACTGTTGTCCTGCCTGGAAAAAAAAAAAAAGACATTTTAATCTATGTCTTTTATAATTTAAGAGAACTTTTCTAAGAAACGTTTACTTTAACTAAAGAAATTATGTGGTGATAGGCTGACAGGACAGCTACAGTATGATTAAAGGAAAAAGAAAGGCACAGAGTGCTAATATAAGCATTTAACAATGAGCTGCTTTTTTTTTAGCAATACACAAGGATAAAGCAAATACTTCTTTTATACCCTAGCCTTTCAGAATAACAATCCACAGTAGTAGCCTCTCCCTAGTATTAGGAGCTTTTCTCTAAACTCACAATCAATTGTCACACAGTTAAATTATTTCAAAAAAAACCAAAACAGTTTCACTTGCAATCAAATACTATTTACTCTTTTCTTTTGAAATTAAGAAGCTATTTTCATGAACTTAAAATCACCACACTAACATCCACCTCTCCTACATCACAATCTCATAGTTTCACATTTTTAAAAATAAACACAATTCAACTGTTAAATTGTATTCAGTGTCTGCATTTCTTGATTTCTTCTATTTAAGGATTTGTACCCTTCGCTTGTAAAGTTTCAACTACTTTATATAAGGAATAAGGAAGAGATACTTCTGTGAAATGTTCATGTCCTTCAGCCATTTCACATGTACTAGTTATACAAACTATGAAAATGCTGTGAAATACACAGGAAGATGGAAGATAAAAGGACCCGGAATCACAGGAAGAATTCAATTGCTATGTTTAGTGAGCATTTTGACAGTAGAATTGCCAATTCCCTACCCTGAATGTCAGCGTGGCATTGGTTTCATACATATTAATATGGAATCAATACAACTATCCTGCCTGTGGGAATTAAACAAGACTTTATGAAGGACAGCAGTATTCTGGTATCACAGATATAAAAAGAATTACTTTAACAACTTTCTTTTCAGTAATGGCCTGAAGGCTTTTCATAAATTGGAATACAGATCTATTTTCCCTATGCGTATAAAGATACTTTTTTTTATTGTGTCCAATGGCTATGTCAGTAGGGAGAACATCATACTACTTCTAACCATCTTGGACTGAGAGCCAGAGCTGTTTTGAGTGCTAGTTCCTTTTCTGTGTAGCAAAGATTAGGAATCAGTAGACTCTTCTGTTTCTCCCATTTTTTTGTACCCGTTGTAACATAAATGTGTGTGGCAGCACGCAATTAATTAATTAAGGAGAATGTGTAGCTATTTCATATGTAAACAGCACCTGAAAATAAGATTTTTAAATGTTCTGCACCTTAAGCTAGAAAACCACAAGAGAAATGTACTGTCCAATGCCAGTGTAATAAACTAGGAGTAGACTTGCTGCCATGGAAGAAAAGGAATGCTAGACAACATGACATCATCATATTCAATCTGTGCATCGAGCAGAGGACAGGCTGTGTGGAAAATCTTTGTGCTCATACACATCTGTTAGGTCACAGTTAAGTAAGACCCACCCCAATTACCACTCTGTGAGCCTGCACAACCTCACCCAAGGGAAACATCCTCCCAGCCCTTCCAGTGACAGGCTACAGGCCACAGCTTAGGTCTAAAGCTTAACTCTGCTTTGAAATGGTGTCAGACTCTTGGGTAGCAACGTTTCCTCACCCAGCTCCATTCCCAGGATTAGGCTAGAGGCCAGCACAGACCACCAGCTAAATCTGTCCATGATGCTGTCACAGGACACCACCTCAGAGATGTCAGGTTTTGTTCTCCTGTCACTGGCCAAGGCTTATCACACTCATTTCTCCATTGTATTGTCCTGTCCATTAAGTTATGTGTATGTGATCCAGGGAAAAGTAATGCAGAACTGCATGAAATGTACTGGCATATGTTTTGAAGGGGAGTGTAGGAACATTAGGGCAGCAAGTAGAGAAAGAACCAAAGGTGGGAAATGGGAGAGACTGAGGCAGATTGAGAAAGAACAAACATGGAGGGGGAAAAGAAAAAAGGGCCAACAAAGCATGTTGCTGGTCAGTACACTTGTCTGGTTAAGCCCTGGAACAGATCACCACAGTCAGTCTCACATTCTTATTTAACATTATTGTTATACTATTTTTCCAAATGACAGGACACTATTCTCTCTATATATGCATATGCATGTGTCGAGCTGCCAGCAACTGCAAAGGGGGACCATACGCTATAGGGGCCTGCAGGACTGTGCTGCCAGATACTAGACAGAATGAAAAATGTCCACACTCCTTAGGCAAACTTCAATGTCACATATCAGTATGTATGCAGATCCAGCAAACCTCTGGCTAGTCTAGCCAGCAAGCAGGACAAGACATCTGGGAATCAGGTACTAGAAGGATGCTTAAGATCAGAGACCAGGGTCTGCAAGAAGGCAGGTTGAGGGACCACAGCTCTGCTAGATACCCATGAGATCCAACAGTCTGAATGTTAGATACTAGAAACGGTCATAGGTCTGCACCAGCCTGTGTGCACAAGGAGGACTTTACAGCAACTGAAGTCAGGCTGCAAAACCTGTAGGCTTACGTGTCCAAGTGCCAGCAACTGGGGAGAGCAGTGGATCTGGGACCAGCTACTGGTCAACAGATCTGGAAGGATCCACTTTTTTTTTATTATTTTCCTTTTTCTTTTTTTTTAAGCAACTTTTAATGATTTATTATATTTAGTCACTCAATTCTTAACGAAAATAATGTTGTGATATACTCTGCTCACTAATAGCAAAAGCTGCTTAGGCTGTCCCTACCCCATCCTCCTTCACACACATGCTTCATCATTTTGAATTGAGTAGTCATCTCTGCTTGGACAGCACTGTGCCATTTGGGAAAGCCTCATCTTCCACAAACAGATTCCAGGCAAGAAACTTCACATCTCTGGTACCACCCTGAGCTCCAACACCAAATTTCACTGAGGAATTACAATAACCCTTTTGACAGAAAATTCAGTGACTTCTATGGTTCAAACACAGGCTGTGAAATTACCTACACCCATTTTAACAGCTACATAAAAAGAAATTATCAATTGAAAAATCACACATCAAAACTTGTTGCAAAGTTTCCTCCTGTTATCTTGACACTATCACTGATGACAAAAAACCATGTACATTTAAAGACTACCTACTGAGAGCAAAATGATATTTAGAACCCAAAAGTACTTTTACAGCACATTTTAAATTTTCAGGATTGATTGGAGCCATCACTACCTCGTTTATTTAGGCTGGCATTTTGCACCATCTTGTGGCCAAGCAGAAGCATTTCAGTTCACAGTTCAGATCTGTTCTCAACGTACAAACCTTGTTTAATTTGTTTGCTAGTAAGAAAAATTTTTCCTACTTATCTATACTGACATATAGATTTAAGAAAGGGTAGCACAACATCATGCCTTCAAACAATCAGAGCAGAAGATACATTAATCTAAAATTATGGCACAATATACACATTTAATACCCTCTTCTTTAATGCTATGCTATTAAGTGGCCACAGTAATTTGGAGCTCCTTCTTTTCTTTAATGCTATGCTATTAAGTGGCCACAGTAATTTGGAGCTCCTTCTTTTCATCAGTCTTTAAAGATACTTCTCCCTCAGGATGACAATAAGATTCAAAGTCACTCTTCTGAGAAATAAACTCTACTTCTCTACTTTTTTTTTTAATGGGCAACATTTGTACATTATGTTCTTTTGAGCAGAAAGGAGCTAAATATTGCAGTTTATTAATGAGAAATGCTGTAAACTTAAATTTGTCCTAAGCTAGCTTTTCATGTTGGTGTATTCCACAGGAAAGCAATGCTTACCTGGGATCACACATGGGTTTTCAGCAATGTTACATTTCAGTTAAGCCTCTTCTAATTCTCAGGAATTAACAGCCTATTCTTTAGACAGTACCTGCTACCAGAGTGATAGGCCTGATGTTTGCAGTTACTACAAAGGAACGGGATGCACAGAGGGTCTTGTTTTTACTTATTGCTATAACACACAAGGTCAGCTCACTTCATTATTTGGC
>BJBW01012637.1:0-22082 GCA_004320125.1 Scolopax mira | reverse complement strand
TTGTCTAAAGTTGTAGATATAATCCTAATAACCCAAAGATCTAGAGGTATTTTTCTTTCTTAGTTTATCTTGCAGTTTCCTGTACTTCTCATTTAAAACTGTAAATACTAGAAATCATATGGAGACTAATATTACCAAATTGTTTCCATTCTACATTCTGGAGAAGAGGTCTATTGTTGGCAAACGATACAAGGCATTTTTTCTGATTAACAACTTGAAGAGCTATCCAAGACAAACTGCGACACGGTTTCTTTCAAATTATCACAATCAACACAGACATTGTTTGTTTTTATTCACTGCAGTCAGTAAAACAGCAGGATGTATGTATTACATAGCTCAGGCTATAATTTGTTGGTATGGGCTTCAGACCGGGCTTACCCTCACAAAAGTCTTTAATTGTCAGGTGTGGATTTCATAGAATTATCAACGAGATTTTTGTCAGGTGTTTCATAGTGATACCAAGGTCCATCCCCCCTGTGCCTCATCAGCCTGCGCGCCTCCAGCTCCGTCAGCCTGGAACACACAACAGCAACAGACACACTCCCTGTGAGTGTATGAGCTTTGGATGTTTAGTGCCAGGTATTGCTGACAACAGCACGGAGTTTAGCATCCACATAACTTTATAAACATTACTGAAACACAGGCAATACCAAAATAGGAAGGTTTTGAGTAAAGCATGAGCTGTTGAGTCTTTCTCTTTCAATTTTTTTCAGCGAGTCACCCCACAAAAGAGTAATGAAGATACTTGCAGGAGTTCTGACACAGGGTCTCACTTAGTAAGAGGCTAGACTAGTTTGAAACAGCTTTCAACTAAAAATAAATAGGAGCAAGAAGATCAGAAGTAAACGTGATGGCAGAGAGAGCTCTGCTGTTGAGGTCCCAACAGTTTGTGGAACTCGGGGTGTCTTCTAGCACCACCGTTTCCTCTGATATACAAAAAACCCAGCACGACAGGGTGGTTGCTGCCCACAACCCTTCCAACAGCAGCAAGGAACACGAGGAGTCCTGTCATCTGTCATTCAGCTTCTCAATTAAGCCATGAGCATTAGCAGAGGCAAAAAGCTGCCCGTTTCCTGAGTAAGGGAGACCCTCCTAGATATGAACCCTTTTGAGAGACACTGCTGTTTTACCAGGCTGCCCCTGGCTGTTACAGTCCGTACCCAGATTTGAAACCCCTCAATAATGTAACGTACCTCAGTTCAGTTTTCTTCGCTTCGGTGTCAAGCAAAGCCATCTGTTTCTCATAGTGCTTTTCAGGGGGGTCAAGGAAGTAACGAGCTATCCAGCGACTTATGGGGTGCTGGAAAATGCAAAAGCAGAGATTACTCACGTGATTTCCGAGTAGAAAAGTCACTGTAACTAAATGACACTGCATGTTCCCAGTTCTACTGCACTGACACCCACTGGCAGGGATGTGGCCATCTTCATTAGCATACTCCACACATTTTACTCCCCAAAATACCATCAAGAGTGTCCAGTTCCGGGCTCCCCAGTACAAGAAGGACAGGGAACTGCTGGAGAGGGTACAGCAGAGGGCTATGAAGATGACGAGGGACTTGGAGTATCTCTCTTACAAGGAAAGGCTGAGGGGTTTGGGTCTGTTTAGTCTGGAGAAGATTGAGGGGGGATCTGACCAACACCTATAAATACTTCAAGGGTGGGTGTCAGGAGGACGGGGCCAGGCTTTTCTCACTGAGAAAAGAGGAGGCCGGTCTTTTCTCCCCTGTCCAGGGACAGGACAAGAGGGAACGGACACAAACTTGAACATAAGAAGTTCCATCTAAACACGAGGAGGAACTTCTTTCCTGTGAGGGTGGAAGGGGCTGCCCAGGGAGGTGGTGGAGTCTCCTTCTCTGGAGACATTCCATCCCACCTGGACATGTTCCTGTGGGACCTGCTCTGGGTGGCCCTGCTCTGGCAGGGGGTTGGAGTGGATGATCTCCAGAGGTCCCTTCCAACCCCACAGCACCCTGACATCGTGTGAAGAGGAAGGCCAACCATAACATGCCACCCTTTTATGCATTTCACTCACTTTGTAGTATTCCCAGTACTCTGGAATATACCCTTCAGGAATCTCCGCAAGTTCAGCTTCACCTGACAAGGAAAAGAAGGGAGAAACATTTAATTCAAGTATTATTTTCCAAGTAGCTTCTATTCTGTCTTTCACATAAGGAAAGGATTGTTATTTCACGTGGAGAGTACTTAATCCCTCCATCTGAGCTCTATTCAGAAAAATTTGACTTAGGATTTTTCCAGACACTTCCCTTGATTCATTAAGCCCCACAACAAAAGGGTGAAATTAGCAGCTGTGCAGAAGAAACGACTATGATCAAGACCACAGAAATGCCCTTTAAAGGATATAAACTGAAAGCATGGATTTTTCCTGATTTCTCTATTAAATCAATTCTGTATTATTACAGTAGATTTAAAACACATATTGCCAAGCAGATTTTTGGCTTTCTAGCCAATGCCCACGGGTGTTGGAAAGACTCTCAAAAGATGGGATTTTTACTTTTTTAAAAAATGTGGAAAGCTTTTTCTGAAGAAAAAAAGCAACAACTACAGAAAAATTAAAATACTGGGAAGATCTTCTGTGTATTTATACTATGTTATCACAACTGTTGAGTTTATTTCGTGGTCTTTTGAAGAGCAAGCCTTAAAAGATCTCTCTTTTTTCACCCAGCCTCCTTAGTTTAGGTTTAATAAATTTTTTACTTTGTACGTAGCTTAGTCACGAGAGAGCACTCACCGATGAAGATGTTGACGTACGTTATGAACAGAGCCACTGGTATTCCCGTCAGAAATATATAGAATCTCTGTAGAGGGGATAAAAAGCAAAAAAAGAAGAAATACTAATTGTCAGGCTGACTTGCCCAGTTTAGGTTAAGTTAGTCAATTATTCTTAGATTTGCATTCACAGGAGAGTTCTATGTGAAGATAGATTAAAATAAGTTCATTAACAGAGTAGAACACAGGGACAGCCACGCTGTGCCAGTCCAGGAGCCTATTTATTGCAGCTTTCAGCCTCTGCAGAGGGAGACAGCGATGCTCTCCCCGAGTGCTGGGCCAGGGCCAGCTCCAGCGCTGAGCTGGGAGGAGGCACTGACAGACGAGTCATAATCCGGCGTAAATACAACCGCTGCCAGCCCTGGAAACCGCAGAAGGCAAATAAAGGAAGCCTGACTGCACGGAGGGAATTGTATCAGGCTGCCTGGTACCCGTCGTAATAGGCTGGATCCAAAATCTGGCTTTTTAGAGGTTGAGTGTGGGTCAGCCTTCCCCAGTCTAATCTCTGGTATTAGGGGTTTAAGTAAGTATTAGGGCAAAAACCCTGCAGGAGAGTGATGCAATACGCTTGAAAAACGAGGCTGGAGTGGAAAGCGTTTGTAGGCTACACATATATGAACACAGACACATCATTTAAGGACACTACTGCAGCGTTACTTTAAGCACCCATCACAGCCTTTGCCACTTCGCCAATCGTGGATCTTCTTACTTCACCTGCCCCTGAATTTACAACATATGACAAAAAAAACTGTCATACGGGGGCTGGAAATTTTTGCTTATGTGAACAGTGCCAACCGCATTTTAGATGCTGTCACATAAGAGCAGAAATCATATTTAAGATGCTCTTACACCACTTGCAAGGGATGCGTTATATTGAATGTAATAAATTTGGTCTTAACTCACCAACAAGTTGAGAAATCGAGTATCGTAAAAACTCGTGGCCTTGATAATAAACATTCTCTTCCCATGGCCGCTGCTGTGTCGTACAGGAGCTGAAAATTGAACCAAAGCATTAGAGTGTGGGTTTTTTTCCCCCTCCCTTCAGTGTTTGTGCCAGGATAAGGTCATCAACACACGGGGGGGAAAGAAAAAACCAACACAGAACAGCGGCTGAGGAGTTACGAGCTGGTTTTCCAGAGACAATCAACGTTCCTAAAAGCCCGACTGAACTTATTTCCTACTTTGCTAAAACAAACATCTTTTTCTTCTAACTGTGGGCACAAGATCTATTTCTACCCGCAAGTCCCCACAAATAAATGACAGACTGTTGCTACGCGGGGCCGAGTAAACTCGCAGGTTGGTGCGGTGGGAAGCTCGGCCACTTCCCATTCTCCTTCTGCACAAGGACAGACAATTTCTCAGAGAAATGGGAGACGCGCGTTGCACCCCCGAGGCGAGCACCCCTCAGCCGGGGACCCCTCTTTCTCCTCAGCTGGGGTCCTTCTCCTCAGCCAGAACCCTCCTCTCCTCAGCGCGGTCCCCACTTTCTCCTCAGCTGAGGACTCTCCCTCTCCTCAGCCAGGGACTCCCTCCTCTCCTCAGCGCGGTCCCCCCTTTCTCCGCAGCCGGGGACTCCCCCGTCTCCTCAGCGAGGTCCTTTTCCTCAGTCGCCGCCCGCTCCTCCGCTCCCCAAGGTCACCTCGCACCCTGGCACACCCGCTCCCCCCTCACTCCCGCCGCCGCCGCGGTCCTACCGACGGTGCCGGGGAGGCGGGCGGCCCCAGCGAGCCAGGGGAGGCGAACGCTGCCCGCCGCGCCGCTCGCCGTCCGCCGCGCTCCCCAGGCCGCCGCTGCCCGCAGCAGCAGGCTCATGGCCGCCATGGCTGAAACTGGCGCGGGAGGCGGAGCCAGCGGCGCGCGCTCTGCGCGGCGAGGTGAAGCCAAGCGGCCGCCATCTTGGAAAAGGGTAGACCTTCCTTCCGGTGCAGGGCATGGTGGGAAGGGCCGTCGGGGGCAATGGCGGTCGCCGTGAGGATGGCCGCTCTGTGCCGGCGCCTCACGGGCGCCCTGCGACTGGGCTCAGCGGCGGCCGGTCTCCCCGGGTGAGCACCGGGGCGGGAGAGGCCGGGACTCGGGAACCGGGCCGTAGCGGATTCCCTAGGGGATGAAAGCCGCCCTTAGCGGCCTTGCCCCCGCGTCGGCCTGGTGTCCGGCCCGTCGGGCAGGGTCGCGGGGCGGGTTGTGCCGTGAGGGAGCGCGGAGAGGCGGCGTGAGGCGGTGCCCTCTCCCCTCGCCGCTCTGCGGTCCCGGTGTGCGGCGTGAGGGTTTCCCTGTTTATTCCGTGTTTATAGCTTTTGCCGTTCAGGTAAAGCCAGTGCAGGAGGACATTTATGTACAACGTATCTCAAACTTATTCTTTCTTTTAATTTCCAAACTTATCTCTGATCATGGATAAACGATAAAGAGAGGGTAGAGGAGGAAGCAACACTGTGACATTTTTTATGAAGTGACATTTTACAAAGAGCTGAACTTGCATCTTTACCCCCTAGACCATAGTGTTCACCGGTCTGTGAGACCTTTAGCTGCCTTTGTGAATGGAAGAAACTCCCTCCTTTAGCCAAATGTTGTCTTTCCTCTCATATTTAATTTCCCTGTTAATTTTTATGCAGATTGACCCAGAACCTACTCCCCAAAAACCCATCGATACCTGAGCCCCTCCGCCAGCTGAGGTTTGTGCACACTTCTCTGCCTCGGAAAGGCCTGGAGGAGTTTTTTGATGATCCAAGAAACTGGGGAGAAAAAACAGTAAAGTCTGGTGAGTTTTATTTAGCATTTCTGACAGTGATTTTTGAGCTGAAACCTCACCTACTCTTTTCCACTACAGAAAGTATTCATAGCTACGTTATAGTTTTTTTATATGTATATACATGTGCTTTTTATGTGTGTAAATTTATTTTTCTGTATTTATGAAAGCAAATAGCTATTTTGCAGCAAAATATTTTGCTGTAAGCTCTCTGCCTCACTCTGAAGTGAGAGTGCTCCACAGAAGAGGTGAAACTGATGAAATACACAGTACCAGGGAAGGATATTTGGTTGGACACACTGATCTCAGAGGTCCTTTCCAACCATTAGGGTTCTGGGATAATATTTCAATGTAAGGCTGAGCACAGAGAAAGCTGTGACATGAATCTTTGCATAAACACTGTACGTCATCGCCTTTTGAATCTACTTGTATATTTAAAGCAAAGCTGAATATCTACAAGGAGAATTTTTCAAGAGGTAGTTTGTTGGTTTTTTTTAAGTGATCCTTGTTCTGTTGAGTCAGCTGAGCCTGCTAATGGTTGGGGTTTTTTTCAGAATAAGAGAACTTTGTCCTATTAAATTGCTATTTCTTGTTGTTTGTCTTACAGGAGATGCATGGAACATAAAGCAGCTGAGGGGCAAGAGCAGCGAAGACTTGCACAAACTGTGGTAAGTAAATTTTAGTGAAGTAGCTTCTTTCCAAGCCCCTCTGCCCGCTTTATTAAAACGTGGCTAATGAACTTATCAGCCAGGAAACAGCAGCTTTTCTCCTGTATTTTTCAGTATTCTTGCTGTTTTGTATGAAGCTGGTGGGTCTAGGATATGGGATTATAGGTTGGACAACTGTGCTCTCTTTATCCAGCAGGGAAGCGAGTGAATTAATTGCCCACGGGTCTAGAAGTTCTTTCTGAAGTCCTGTGCTTTCTGGTCTAGGTATGTCCTACTGAAGGAAAAAAACATGCTGTTAACTTTAGAGCAAGAATCCAAACGCCAGCTCAAGCCTATGCCAAGTCCAGAACGCTTAGAAAAGGTAACATTTTCCTACTAGCAAAAAAGATAACTCCAAGTGAAATTGAGCGAAAGGTGAAGCGTTTGGGAACTCATTAAAGACCATTTTTGAAATGATTTTCCTGATTTTAGTATAAGCAAAACACTGTGCTGAAGGAATGCAGTGGGAAAGGCCTCTCCACCTGCTCTATAATGCTAAGAAATATTTTGCCATTTTCATGTTGTGGCACTCGAGGGTTTCTAGAGATTTCCTGGCAAACCCTTCACAAACTTTTTTTTGTTTTAATCTCTTAACCATTGCCAGCTTCTTGCTTGACACCATCTTCTCCAAACTTGTGTCCTTTGGGCCTTTGCTGTCCTTGTTTTTGTCATCCCCTACTTCTTTTGCATCATTGTGGTTCTGCCACTAATTTATTATAAATTCTTTCCTCAGTATCATTGAAAACTTCATTTACTTATAAATCAGCTTCCATCTCTACACTTGTGTCTCACAGAGGGAATTTTACACCTTCACTGACCAGCTAAATAATCCACCTGGGATTTATTTTATGTAAAAAGCCCCTATAAAATGTATTTTATGTATATATATATAAAAGTTTTGTTAAAAGAGCCCCTCTTTATCCAGTGAATTTGGGAGGAGGCTGACCTTTACACTGTTCTGCTGAATTTTTTTGTATCATTCATCATTGAACTGTTACTTGCCCTCACGTCCATCTGCAGCTTATTATGATCTCTGCATATTTCAGATGTGGATTTATTTGTGTGGTTTTTTATTATTTATTTTCACTCTTCACTGTTTCTGAACAGCATTTTCTTAGTCCCACCTACACTTCCAGATTCAGCAACTACGAATCACAGAGGAACAGGTTTTAGGAAGGAACTGAAGCAGCTGGTCCCAGCACTTCAAAAAGTCAATTCTTACTGACTGCTTGTTTGGTTCTGGCTTAGCCACGGGAAAAGTAGAATCAAGGACTAGGGAAATACTGGGATCACAGTGAGACAAAATGCAACAATCTGCTTATTAAAGTTAGCTCTGGCAGCTTCCTAGAGCATGTAATATGTTGCCACTAAAAGCCTTCAACTCAAGTGTCTGCTCAGGTCAAGGCAGTCTCCTGAGCGGCCCACAGGCTGTGACCAGACTTTAACCATCATTTAAATTGTCAGCATCGGGTTTGTTTTGGCCCATCCTGAAACTATTTCCTATTTCCAGGTAACAAAATCTATGAAAAATATAGACTTGGTTGTCAGAGAAAGAGAAATTGCTTTGAGGCTCTTGCAAACCGGCCATGAGAAGCCAGTACCTGGCGAGTGGAGACACGACTTCTTAGGACGCACCTACTGGTATGGAAAAAGGGAGTTTTTAATTTCATATGTGTGAATTTTTCATGTGGCATCTCTTTTTACCAGAAAATCTTTATCTAATCAAGAAAGGACGTATAGAAAGAAATGTTTTCTGGTCAGCGTTAAGGTTCTTGAGTTTTTGCTTTAGTTTTGTGTTTTCTTTTTTTTTTTTTTAACGTGGTTATAATTGTTACTCGACCAGTAATTATAATAAAATGAGTTCTCTGGAACTAATATGATTTCTGTAGGGGGATGTCTGTTACTGTAGCTGTTCTGTAACACCTGAATGAACTAGGGAGTGCTGTTCCAGTTGAACCATCCCCATTTCCCTGCAAAACCCTCATACTGGGGGACAACCACCCAAATCACTGCGTGAGGCCACCTGAACATCCCTTGGAATTCCCTCCTTGGTCTGACTTAGAAACTTCTCCCTTTAGGATGATTTGTTTTCTGGATACTTTCAATAGTCTGTAATTTCAGGCGGTGACGCTGAAGGCTCTGGCAGGACCTGCTATTTCATTAACCAGTATTTTATCCTCATTATACTGCTGAAGCACTAATTATAGCATTCAGCTCTGCAGTAACAGTGCAGATAAACAGAGGGTCACCATTATAATGATGATTTTTCAGTTGTTGGCCTTTTGTTTACCCATCAAATATAAATCAGCAGAGTACGAAATGCACCAACCACTAGATTTACATTTTTAGGATCAGGCTTCCTCACGCCTCTTTCAGCGTGGAAACCCTGTCCCCAAAGAAGGGTTTGCTCACACATTTGGAAGTCCAGTCCTCCCAGTTTAAGCAGGGGAAAAGGGGGCAGATGACATGAGATGGTCTGTAAGCAGACACAGAAACTCTGCCCTCCACAGAGCAAGAGGTCTGGCAGAGTCTGGGTGCGCTGGAGGCTGTAGGTCAGTCTGCATGAGCCATCTGTGCAGCCCCTGAGCACCAGAAACCCCAAAACAATGAAATTGTCTGTATTTAGAGGGAAAAAGACTTGCATCCAGGCACACTTGCACTTGACATGACACTCAACACTGGCATTTAAAAGAAACAAAACTCAAGTCAGAGCTGAAAGTAAATACTCACATGCTGCAGTCTGCCCATCAAGGCACTTTATCACCTGCTCTAACTGGTGGAATCCAAGAACGAAGACAAAAAGTACACGTTCTGTAATCCCTTTTCTCTCTCTTTAACAGGTACAGTTACAAGGAATGGCCAATACCATGGTACTTGAACAAAAAATACAAAAAGAGGAAATTTTATTACTTACCTCATGTGAATCACTTCATCAGGTAAAGACTTTTTTTGATGTTGAAAGTTAGTTCCTGAGCTGTTCCTCAGTCCTCCTTATTCCCCACTGCAGGGTACAAGTAATATTTGTCTTGTGCTTACAGTTATGAGGCTGAAAACAAGGCTTTTAGTTACAGCTTGCTTTTTTTTTGCTCTTCCCATCTTAGTTATCTGTGAAGGTGCACTCTAAAAATAGCTTTAGGTGCAGCCTGAGATCCTCCCAGAGGCTGAACTTAAGTACAGCTCAAAAGCAGAAGAAAAAAAATAATTTGCTTTGCAGGCATTTTTGCATATTGAAAACAAATTAATACTGAAGTTCTTAATTACTGGGAGCCTCTATTTGACTAGGGGGGATGAGCTCATTCAGGCTGTTACAAGCTCTCTAGAAATTAACCACACTGACTTCTTTATTTCAGGCTCAGGCTTGAAAAATCTTTACGTAGGAGGGCAAGAAGGCAAAACCTGGAGAGGACGAGGCAGAAGGTCTTGGAAAGGAAGTTCCCTCACCTCGCTGTGAAATCTCAGAGCCAGTAACGTGCTGGAAATAGTTCTACAAGCAGCAAACTCCACTGAGCATTCCTCAGAGTCTCCAGCTTTTTTTTCTTTCTTTTTTTTTAATCCTGCATTTGACCTAAATTAAATTTACGATCTGGAATTACAAAAGCAGTTTTGGTGCATAATTCATTAATTCTAACAGTTGATCCTAGAAACGTTTGAAAACGGGTGTGTTAACCAGCTGTTACAAACCTGAGAGGTACATAATTAACAGTGACAAGCAGCAAGTGAGTGCCAGAGGAAAGAGTTAAGGGTAGGGATAATATTTACCTGGTTTAATTTAACAAATATGCATTAAAACCAGACAGAAAGATGAGAGCCTGATCATCACCTGAGTTACACGTGCTTTGTGCATAAAAGCACAGGAAAATACACTCTTTGGTTTCCTACAAGGAACTTCTTCCCTGCTTTAAGTCTGGTTTGTTAAAAAGTGTTGAAATATTTAGTGTGTGACCTTTCAACAATGTAGGCTTTATACCTGTATTTCTAGATATAAAATTCAAACTTTGTATGATGCTTCACTTTGCATGTGAAATAGAAAGGTGCTGCTACTGTGGTCAGTTGGTGCTCAACACCTACTTCAGAAAGCTTTTAACCTTCAGCTGAGGTTGTATAGAAACTTAGAATAAAGACACTGGTCTTTCAGTGCTACAATATCTGATAAACCACTGGAAATTCCAAGGGAACCAAAACTGTAGGAGAGAGATGTATTTATCTCCATCATCTCGACCTTCAGTTACAACATACCCCCTTCTGACACAGAAACTCTGGAGTGGTGAGAAAGCCCCAGAAAGTCTTTCACTCTCCCTGGGGTGCTGCAACGCTCACAGCTGCCACCATCACACTGCAGTGCTTTCAAGATACACAGAAGATAAAAGTTGATGAGCCATAATGAAACCTAAGCACATGACACAGAAGGAAAGCTTAAAATGCATAGTCCCAACCAAAAGAAAAAGCAAAAAAGCCTAATTTATGTCTTCACTTAGAGCTACAAGCTGCCTGGACACTCTTAGTACTTCACTGATGCCACAGTAACTTCAGAGCTAAAATACAAGTTCAGTTGAGGTTCCACACTGCATGAATGCAAACTGAAGTCCCTTTCTTCCCACTGGTGACGTGCATCAGCTGGTGTAGTTAACTTAGCTTGGCCTCATTTTGTGACAGAAAAGCAGTTTGTCAGTAGAAATCTACTAGAACTGAAATTCTAGATCTAGGAAAACATAGAGCAAGCAACTTTGTCTCAAGAGCAAACTAATGCTTTTCACAATAGGACACAACCAGGCTGTTTTGATAAATTACTTTATTTGGAGGTGATGTGAAACTCTTTTTAACTAGAGGCCTCATCATTATTTACCCACAAGGTCTTAGGATGCAAAAAAATACAGCAGTATTGTTCAAACTTGGGCTGTTTGGTTTTTTTTGTTTTTTTTTTTTTTTTTTTAAATCAGCTGAATGCTGATTTTATGCTATTTGGTTTTCCGTGGCTTTTAAGGAGCAAAACTTCCTTGTGTCCCAGTAGAGAACATCACACAGTTGGAAAGCAAAGCTTAACAGCACCACCAAGCTGCATCTCAACAGCTTCTCCCCCTCCTTCCTCTGCCCCTGAGCACGCTCCCCACGCCAAACGCAGGCACTTACTGACCCTGGGGCGAGTTGGCCAAGGGCCCCAACCAGCGATAAACACGTGGTGACCTCAAGCTCCACATCCTGAGCTCTTCTAGGACTACGCTCCTCCTCCTGGAGAGACCTGTTCTTCGCCTCAACTGCCCTGGCTCCAACAAGGTTTGCTTCTCACCTACAGCACAAAGGCATTAAATACATTCTTAGAGATCAGGTGGAAAGCCCTGAAATGCTTTATGGAAATGAAATTGCTCTGGAGCAAGAAATAAGCCAAACCAGTGCTATATGGAACGTTCACTCCATGGAATGTAAAGCTTTCACCAGAGAGTGACAGTTACACCGAACTCAGTCACTTCATAGTAATGACTAAATACAAACTTTCCATTTATAAAACAAAGAGTAACTTTCTCTCCAAGTACTCACAATGTTGCTCAAATATAAAAACCAAATTTTATTTTTTTTAAGAGAGAAATAAGAGTGATTTAAGGCCAAAGTACCAGCAAGGAAGACTAATATATGAAAGTAGACGAGAAATTTTTAATAAATTTGCATGGGCATTTGTAAGATTAGCTATTCACTAAATTGTAAAGCTGTTCCCAGGAAAAGATACTAGAGAAAAATAGACATTTATATAAAATTATAAAATGCTTGTTACATGAATTATTGCTTTACAAGGGATGTAAACAGCCTTTTTCTATGATAGTACCAATTAGGTCTCAAAACATCTAAGGTTTGTTAAAATGGAACTTGAGTTATGCAAAAAATCCAATATAAACTTTCTACAAAAAAGAGTCCATCCCGTTCCTGAGTCTGCTAAAGCTATGAAACAGAAGGAGCACTGAGCAGGCAGCCGTCGGCACAGTCAGAGGTCTAAGGACATTTTCTTTCTACACACTGTTTCCCTCCTTCTTCATATTCTTGTTTAGAAATCCACATCTGTTGGAAAGTACCCTACAGGAACACCAAAACCACAAAACACACAATGAACAAAATAATCAGAAAACAAATGAAGGTTAAGTGAAATACAGTTAGTTTTTAGTAGGAGGAAAAACCAAACCAGTCTTTACATTACAGAATCACAGAACGCTGTGGGGTTGGAAGGGACCTCTGGAGTTCACCCAGTCCAGGTCCACCCAAAGCAGGTCCCACAGGAACGTGTTCAGGTGGGGTTTGAATGTCTCCAGAGAAGGAGACTCCACCACCTCTCTGGGCAGCCTCTGCCAGGGCTCTGCCACCCTCACAGGAAAGAAGTTCCTCCCCATGTTTAGGTGGAACTTCTCATGTTCAAGTTTGTGCCCATTTCCCTCTTGTCCTGTCCCTGGGCACCACTGAGAAGAGATTAGTCCCATCCTCCTGACACCCACCCTATAAGTATTTATAGGTGTTAATTGGAACCCCCCTCAGACTTCTCCAGACTAAAAAGACCCAAGTCCCTCAGCCTTTCCTCAGCAGAGAGATGCTCCATGTCCCTCATCACCTCTGTGGTCCTCTGCTCTACCCTCTCCAGCAGTTCCCTGTCCTTCTGGAACTGGTGAGCCCAGAATTGGACCCAGTGCCCCAGATGGGGCCTCCCCAGGGCAGAGCAGAGGGGCAGGATGACCTCCCTCCACCCGCTGATCACACTTTTCCTGATGCCCCCCAGGATGCCATTGGCCTTCTTGGCCACCAGGGCCCATGGTTGGCTCATGGTCATCCTGTTGCCACCTGGACTCCCAGGTCTTTTTCCTCAGAGCTGCTCTCCAGCAGGTCACCCCCAACCTGTACCAGTGCAGGGAGTTACTCCTCCCCAGGAACAAGATATTAAATGAGGCAAGTTATTTTTTTGAATGAAAGTGCTCATGTTGTCTTATTTTTAAAAATACATTCTCTCTACCTCACCACGAGGACAGAGAAGATTATGATTGCTATGGTAGCACAAGCTCTTGCACCACACTCTCACATGGCACTTAATTTTTGGGTGGCAGAACTGCTTAGTGTAGGAACATTGTAACATGGGCTTTTACTCACCAAAGAAGCCAAAATGGAGCCACCGATCCAGGAGCTGAACCTCCGCTCCACCGTTGTGTTGTTCGCTATCAGCTTCAGGCGCATGCTCTGAGGGGGGAGAAGGTAAAACGAAAGAACAGTCACAGGAATTGCAGGTGGGTGACCTTTAGTGACAAGAGAAGGACAGCAGAAGGAACTGGGTGGGTGTATATACCAACGTGCAGGTGAAAAAGGTCCATTTTATTCAACTTGTAATAATGCTCATCTGCCCTGTGCTTAGAATTGAAGAACAGCCATGGCAGAACAGAGCCCATGAGGCTTTGATCTTGTCTCCCAACAGGGAGCAGCAGCAAATGCTTAAGGGCAGGGAGAGAGGAATAATACAGTATATATATGATGTGCAACATAAACCATCATCTCCAACACTCAGCTACTTAAAACGTGCTCTGGGAATAAAGTGTCTAACATTGCTGAACTTTATCCATCTAGCCCTTTTGGACCCATTCATTCCTTTTGCTTTCAAAATGCCTTGCAGCAGTAAAAATCTTTGAACTTCAGTGGGTTCCTCCCCAGCTATTCTAAGCAGCAGCGAGTAACTACCTTTCTGTTTCTCATAACAGTCATGATTTCAGAGTTGCTACAAGTAGAACATTTTTTCACTAATATGAATATTCAAGAGATACCATAAGCTCTATGTGCTCTCAGGAAAAAGGTATTAATACTTTGTTTGGCATTAAGTGATAAAAAAAAACCAAACCCCACCAAGTATGTTAAATGACCAGGTTTTATCTATGTGTATGTTGAGTTGTCTGTAGAATCCAGAAGGAACAATTCCTGAGAGGAAGTGACAAGACCTTGGGCAGAATGACTGAATGTGCCTCAGATGAGCCAGCAGCACTTCAGCAGAGGCCATCAAGGGAAACAGTGACTGTTGCTCAGGGACAACTACAGAACTTAAAATCACAATCTGAAAGCAGGAAGGGAGAAGCCAAACATGAAAGAAGCAGTTGTATTGTAACTGCTGGAATTCGTTTCATAGAAGAATTTTTCAAGACTTGTTTCTTTTCTTTAGGGAAGGAAGGTATTTCTTTCCCCACAGAAACCCAGCAGCTGAAGAGATTTCTAACAGTCAAAGCTATGAAACATGCTCATGTATTTATACAGCAGAAAAGCAAAATGGTAAGTAACTCAATGCAGGAATTTAACGAGTTGTTTTACCGGTGGAGTTTTCTGAGACAGCTCTCTGTTCAATCTGTCTGTGAAACTCTGGATTAGAGTGTTTCCTCCTGCTACAATCACGCTGCCATAGAGGCCCTGGAAAGAGAAGAAGCGACCTGTAATTTTAACTCTGAAATCAAGTGTTTCACTGAATAGAGAGGAATGGCACTCAAAGTACAGACAATCAACAGCAACAATACTTCATGCCAACAGTATGGCCTCTCCCAATCCAATTAATGTTTTAATCACTCAAAAAATATTTAAAGACAGTTTAATATTAAACTATTCAAAGACGACAAAACCTATGCAAGTAATGATTCTAAATGATTTCACAGAGTATTTTCTACTGTAGAGAACCCTACACCTACAAATACCTCCTATATCCCAACTGTTGGTTTCCTTACAGATGGATGTTTCAAACACAAAGGAACACCCCAGAGCACTGCAGCAGTCCTCAGGCTCACTAATGCTGCAGCTGGTGAACACAGCACACAGCCTGGCCCTGCTCAGCCAGCCTGATACACCAGCCAAGGGGAAAAAAAAAAAATGAAAAAAATTTTCAAACAACTCCTATGCAGTTCGTATCAAACTCAAATATTTTCAAATTGACACCTGAGAAAGTCAGAATGCAGTTTTAAAAATCAAGTTTTCTTTTAAAACCTCTTTACTTCCTTTTACTCTCTACTTTCTAGACATAACCAATCATATGGAATTTTGGTATATCCGTCACATCCAAAAATCTGAAGATAATACTCCAACTTACGAAAAGAAAATGCTCATCTGAAGCCAATCCAATGCACATTATGCAGTGCCAGCCACAAAATCTGAAAACTAGCTACTTATTTACAGGTAGAAACACTGAAAAAAGTAACAAATCGTGATTTAGCATTTTGTAAGACAAACCAAGAATTCTACATGCTCCTCTATACAAATATGTAATACTCAGAATTTTCTAACGTGTTCATCATCACCCGAGGAAATCCACATTTCTTTATCAACAGTGTTCTAGTGTCTGTCGTGTCATCCCCCCCCCCAAAAAAAAAAAAAAGAAATCCTATCAGCACAAAAATATCTATGCCTTAAAATAAAACATGTCTGACTAACACTTACCGGCCTGATGTCTATATCACACATTCCAACACTTGTTGTGACAACATGGCTCACACCCAACATCGTGTTACCAGATAAACCCTAGAATTAGAATTAGTAATCTACATATCATCACTTCCAAAGAGCAAGGCACAGAGAAGCCCTGAATGAGTTGAGTTGACAAATATTACTAGAGAGATTTTTTAGGGAGCATTTTTCAGGGAAGGAAAAAAAAAAACCCCACACCCTATTTTCCCATTCAGGTCATCACCACCCAGCTTAAACTAAATTTTTGTCCTTTGCTCCCCCAGCCCTAAAACAACACAGGGAAACAGAACCCCAGAGAGAACCACGTGGTATAAATACAGCCATACAAATCATGACATTGAGAACATCATACAAAAGGAAGGCATGGGATAATCTAGTAATGTAAAGCTTTTTTCCAATTACTACACATCACAGTTACTTTACCTTCACATTAGAAGGGTCAAACAATCCCTCGGGAATTTTTAGACGCTCAGCACCAAAGTCACAGTTATACCCGTTGGGGAACTCGTAATGAACTGTTGGCATCTGTGCTGCCACCCTGGAGCATTTGTCAGAAAGTCACATATTAAAGTGCAACGTAAACAGGATGTTAAGCTATCTAAGTGGCATTAAAAACCACAACTTCAACTGGAATATTGTGATTGATATGCCTTAGTTTTATAATTAATTCCAAGATGTGCGACATCATAATAAATACTATCAAAAGTCTATCACCCGGATGTAGACTGTATTTCTGCTTTCAGAAATAAACAGATGGAATCTAAAAACTTCTCTAATAAACTCAGCCAACAGCAGTAAACAGGCTAAGCACCACACGCCCGACTGACAATTGATTTTACAAGAAGAAGAAGAAGACAGTGACGTACTGTTCATCATAGGTTGAATCCGATACTTGGAGGACAGAAGCTTGGAAGTCCTGAATGACACACTATGGAGATAAGAATAACACAGTTAGAGGAACTTCAGTCTGCAGGTGGTAGACTTTATAGAATTGATACTGACTTGAAGATTATCTGGTTTTTCAAGAGGGAAACCTGATACACTTGTAAACAAAACCTCTTTATGGGATGCCCAGGGGAGTCTGAAGGTGGGAGAAACAACCTACTTACATTACACATGTAGTTGTGCCAAGACCTAGTGACCTGAGGTAACTTCTCTTTTCTCTTCCAATTTGCTGGTGACCCCTCACGGACTGCCTCCTGAGGTTGCAGGAAACATAACCATCAGTTAACCATTTAATTCTCTCCCCAAGCAAGCACTTAATAAAGAATGTTATTTTCCCACCTTTGAAGCAATCATATATGGAGGAATTATCTCTATGTTCATTTCCTGAAACAATTCCCGACATTGCATAGTAATAAAGTCTCCTGCAAGTGGTGATTTTACAATACCTAAAAGAAAAAAAAAATAGAAATAAAAAAAAGTAGAGAAACAAAACACCCCTCCATCCCCCAACGTAGAAAGCCCTGAAATCATGAATAAACTCTCCCAACAAACTATTTGTCAGTGAACATCATTGGCGGGGGGGGTGTGTGTGTGTGTCTCCATATTTAAGGGGACACAGTTTTGTTGTTTTTAAATCTGTGTAAAGGCAGGAAGAAAACTAACTGGACCTTGATACTGCAAGGCTGTTATCCACAGAAGTTTTTACCTTGCTGAAGTACGTATCCATCATGCACTGGAATAGCAGTGGTGTGTGTTGCTCCACTATCCAAAATGAGACCTGTAGATCTCCCGTTAGCAAAACTAACCACAATGATTAAGGAAAATAACGTAATTTTCACCATAGGAAAAAATACTGCCATGCAATTAAGAGCATAACTAGGAGTGAGGACCCTGATGTGTCTGCGTACAAAAGGACCAGTTGCTTTCCAGTCAAATCATCTTGCTATGAAGTGACCACCTCAGAGAGAGAAGGGCTGTTAACTTCTGTCTGTGAACTACCCTGAGCTTCGGACACACAAAAGTGAGGCTTCCAGTCAACGCTACGCAGGAGGCTCTAAGTGTATCCAATTCATTTGGACTCTGAAGCTGAAACATGTTATTAGTTGAAAATAACTACAAATGTTCATCTTAAGGCTATGGGAACTTCAAGCTCTAATTACTGTATTAAGTAGTCAGGACAAACACTGTTTCAGGTCTGTAATCTTACCCATGGTATGTAACGGGGTAAAAAAAATAAATTAAGAGACATTGTCTTCAAGGAAAACAGATTGGGAGAACTTCAAAACTGAGCTCTAAAGAAAGAAATTTGTTTACTTCCTCCTTAGATGTTTATAGAAAAATTAATTTGAAAGAAGTTATTATAGTAGGGATTGCCTAGAATAAGTTTTCTGTCATTTCTGGGGAGAGCAGTGAAACATTCCAAAGGATACGCTGTCAGGACAGCAGTTTTACACAAGAAAAAAGCAGGGATGTTGTAGTGTTCAAACATCAATTCAGTCAGTTTTTCACGCTTTGCTCTAGTATTCCACTACAAGAAAAAAAAAAAAAAAACAAACCACAAATAAATGACCAAAAGCAAGAAATGTTTATCCTGAGGATCGCCAGAGCACAGTAAAAGAACGCTAACCTAATAAAGAAGTAATTAGAATTATTATAGCCACCATTCCAAATCATATCAAAACTTTATACACAGATTTCTACTAATTTACTTCTTTAGAAACTTTTTATTCCAATTCTACTAAAATACATTAATGCTTATCTACCACACAGAATTAAAGTAGTATTGACTTAAATATACAGAAAGACTTCTGAAAATCAAGGGCAAAATATTTTTATTGTTACAACAAAGATTTCTTGACACTTCTACAGCTCTTCCAGTATCCGTCTCTCCAAAATCTCTTTCTAAAAGAAGTAACATGCCCATTTTACAAGGCATGGGGAAAGTTACATGAAATAACTTGCCCGGTTGAAAGAAAAATAATTCCAGATTTTCTTGTTTCTAAGGTATCTTCCTACAGTTCTACTATACTTGCAATTAAGCCAGGATATATATCAATTATTCTACACATTACTGAAAATGTCAAGTTTTTTCCAAGCCAATACGTTAAAAGTAAGATTAGTTCTGTAAAGAGAATGTTAATGGGAACCTCTATTCAGAATAGACATGCACAGAGTCATCAAACATGAAAGAACCATTGCAAATTCATATCCGTACTCCAGAAGCTACAATTCAACACAAGGAAATAATGAAAAAGAAAATCCTTCTCATAAGATTTTGTTAAAGATAGGAGTAACTTTTGTATGGAATATTGACATATCTACCTTTTACATTTACACTTTAAGATCCACCCTTCAAATGCTAAGCACTATTAAATGACAGAAACTTTGTCCATGTGTTTTCCCAGAAATTTGTACTGGCCCACTTCAGTTACCTTACAGGGCCATTTACAGAAATGAAGACAGAAAAACTACAACTCCATTATAAAAATTATTCTATCATGTAATATTAGTTGCAAGGCTGAACAAAGTGACAGATTTTCAATGACATTTTATTAAGTGCGTTTTAATACACGTGAAGACATCCAAATATATTTTGCCTTTATTCTAGGCAGTGAATTAAGACTTTTTTTTTTTCTTTAATTTTGATTTCTTTTTGGTAAGTGAAAAGCAATAGTACATTGTAATAATTTCTAATACAACTCATACGAACTATTTCAAATTGTCCTCTTTTTTAGATGTGTTTCTTAAACAGATTACTTTCCAGAACGTGGCTAAGTATTTCCAAATTATTATTTCTGTAGCTAAGTTTTAACACTCATAACCCAGAAGTCAATGTGAGACTTGCCCAAGACCAATTTCTGTAGAGTCAAGAAGATACAGTTAAGAGTTTCCAAAATGGAAAGCTGCTTTTACTCACCGGTGCTTCGGACATAAGGACAGGATGCAAACTTGCTTCAGATTTAATATGCATCTTGTAAGTGTGATCCAAAATTGCCTGAAAACTATCCCAGTCTTCAACTGTAACAACAATGAAACCAGCAGAGGAGTTACTTCTCAGATTTGTTCCGTTTCATAAATACATAAAGCTTTTCCAATTAATTTTTTTTATTGCATAGAGCTCCTTCATCAAAAGCTGTTGTTGGCTGACACACATCTCCCTTAAAAGCTTTGCAGAGTTCTATTCTCTGTAAGCATCACAATCATTACATTTCAATAATTATGCTGAAAGTCCAGTAACTCCCTAAACCAACTATATGCAATTTGTAAATCAGGTATCCATTCTTATGGCTTCTGTTACCACACACCCCCCATCTGTTTACACGAAAGCTATGACTTTCTGTGGCCTAGCAATGCTATGTTAAAAACAGGTATAAGAAATGACAGAGCACCATACTCATTCCATTTTTTAAAGGTGAAATGGCTTCCATGTTCTCCCTTGGAACTCTCAGGACATTGGTGTCTATGTAGTAAGTCGGGCCCCCTTGTTTGCCTTTATCACCATCTATCTCCATGAGAGTGCTGCCATTATCCCTTTCTAGCACCACACCAATGGCTGTTGGAAAATCAACCTGTAAGGCAAAAAGTAAGGAGTATATGAGATTTATTAATGTTTTGGGTGTTTTTTTCCCCTCATAAATTCAGAGCTTTCCTTATAGAATACAGCCAGAACAAAACCCAGCCTATTCTGCAAGCTCGTAACTAACACACAAGATCCACGGCTTAAATTCATGTTTTTTATCCACTGAGTGGCACAGATTCTCACCTTTGGACAGTCCTCGCCTGCATAGCCTGCTCTCACCGTGTACGAGCCGATGTCAAAAACAAGAGCCCCAACTTCATCTGAAAAAGATTGTTAATAAAGGGATAGTGAACAGTTATTACACTCTACTACAACCCTGACCTTTCCCTGTCTGGTTTGCTTGCGAAAGAAAAGCAAGTCAAAACATCTTTTCCAAGGCAAGAAGAAATTCTGTTCAGAACTCCAGTTACCAGGGAGGCAGACAGGCTTTAATTTAATTTAAAACATTCCTTTAGCATAAGTAAAGGGGGAATTTTAAGAGAAGAGGGACAACGCTGTTGCATCTACATGCATTAGAAGACAAAACTTTCAAAAAAGCGCTGACTTAACAGTCACCCGGACCCAGGTGAGCCCAGACCTCCCGGGAGTGGGGAGCGGGGGTGAGAATTAGCAAGATGGGCCTCAAAACACCGATTCTGTCAGTGAGGACCTATCAACACCTCAGCCCCATGGGCCCTGATCCTCGCTGAGGGGGCTCTGCACACCCTCATGAAAACCAAAGCCTGAGACAAAGCACCCGGACCCCGCTCCTCACGGCAAGGGGGAGGCAGAACCACCCCGAGAGGGACCGACACCCTGCCTCCTACAGCGCGGGGAGTCCCTCGGGGCCAGCCGGCACCCGAGCGGCGCTAATTCAACCCACGTCCGGGGCTTGGCCCGTCTCCGGAGCGAGCCGGGAGCGGTATAAACAAGGCCTGCTGCCTCCTCTTCCTCACGCATGCTGCGGAAAGACCGGGAGGGCCCCGGGAGAGGCGGGCTGCGCCCCCCCCCCCCCCGTTGCCCAGGGCCTGAGGAAGCGGCAGGAGGCGGGAAGCGCCCCCGGGGGAGGCTCGCACGCGCCACCTCACGGGACGGGGCCGCGCTCAACGGTCACGGGGCGGGGGAGGGGAACGGGCAAGCGCGGCGGCGACGGCACCGGACTCACCTCCCCCGTACACGCCACCGCTCATGGCTGCCGCTGGGCCCGCGCTGCCCGGCCCCGCCGCCCGCCGGCTCCTCTTCTCGGCGACCCGGCAACAATAGCACCTCCGTCCCTTTCGCCGCCGGTGCTCAACCTAACCTTACAGGCCGCCGCCTCGCCGCCAATCTCAGCCCCCGCCGCTCGGCACAAGGGCCAATCGCGGCCGGCGGAAGGCGGAGCCGTGCCGCGGATAGCCAATCATATGGCAGGAAGCGGAGGGCGGGCAAGCATATATGCCAGCCAGCATGCGCGGGTGTGGTTGCGCGGGAGCGGTGGTGTGAGGAGAGTGGCGAGGCGAGAGGTGCGAGGAGCGGGCCGGAGGGGCCCGGGCGGGCGGATGAGGTGGGGAGGGTTGAAGGGGAGGCTGATGAGGTAGAGGAAGAAACCTTGGAAGCCCTGAGGATTCCTGGGGTGGGCTTGCCCCTTGCTGCCTGAGGGGATAGGGAGGAGTGGGGTGAGTGGAAAGGGGTTGCTGTGGGATGTGGTTACTGCAGTTAGGCCCTCCCTGAGCCCTTCCCCTGCTGCTGTCTCTGCTCTTCTGGGCTCTTCTTCTTAGGGCTACAAAGATGATTAGGGACCTGGAGCATCTCCCTTTAGAGACTTTGGAGTCAAATCCAGTTGGCGGCCAGTCACGAGCGGTGTCCCACAGGCCTCGGTACTGGGACCCATTCTCTTTAACATCTTTATCAA
>BJBW01012636.1:506-13296 GCA_004320125.1 Scolopax mira | reverse complement strand
CGGGGACCGAGACAAAACGGGCCCGTCGCCGTCGCCCTTGCCCCCCCTCCCGATGCCAGCCCCTCTCCCCCCGGGCCTGTCCCCCTTCCCCGCCGCCCCCCTCCTCAGCGCCGCCGAACTCACCCCTCCGCCATCTTGGCGGCCTGACGTCACCAATATTTACCGACCCCTCACCTTCTCCCCCCCTTCCCCCGTTACGTCACTTCCTCCTCCCGCCTCCTCCGGGGGAGGGCGGCCGGCGGCGGAGGTGAGGGGCGAGCGGCGGGAGAAGGGAAGGGAAGGGCGGGAGGACGAACGAACGGGTGGGAGGGAACGCGGGTGGTGCTCGGCCCCTCCGGCTGCCGGTGTGTGGGGAGAGGCTGGCGGGAGGCGGCGGGGGGTCCCCGTGAGGCGGCGGCGGCGGGTCCCCCCCCTCCCCCCGAAGTCCCCCCCTCACTGACGGTGCCTCCTCCTTGCCCGGGCAGACGATGGAGATGCAGTCGTACTACACCAAGCTGCTGGGAGAGCTGAACGAGCAGCGCAAGAGGGACTTCTTCTGCGACTGCAGCATCATCGTGGAAGGGAGGATCTTCAAAGCCCACAAGAACATCTTGTTCGCCAACAGCGGGTATTTCCGAGCCCTGCTGATTCACTACATCCAAGACAGCGGCCGCCACAGCACCGCCTCGCTGGACATTGTCACCTCGGAGGCCTTCTCCATCATCCTCGATTTCCTTTATTCCGGGAAGCTGGATCTCTGCGGGGAAAATGTTATCGAGGTGATGTCGGCGGCCAGCTATTTGCAGATGACCGACGTGGTCAACTTCTGCAAAACGTATATAAGGTCGTCGTTAGATATCTGCAGGAAAATAGAGAGAGAAGCCGCTTTCTATCAGGCTGACAGCGGGAGCGCCAGCTCGGCCAGAGAGGGCACCTCGTACAGCTCCAAGAGCCAGTGCTCTGCCTCCGTCTCTTCCCTGCAGGAGAAGGAACGGATTTCGGATTGCCAGCGAGACCCTCCCTGCGGCGAGTGCAGCAGCTGCCACCCCCTGGAGCTGGTGGTCAGAGACCCCGGGAGCAGCGATTCTCCGGACGACGTTAATTCTTCGCTGCCCAAAGGGGTGGAACCCAAAGTGGAGTTTGACTCGGATGAAGTGGAGGTGGAGGTGGGCGACCGGCTGCCGCAGTACCCGACTCCCCTGACCCTGGAGCAGATGGAGGAAGGGCTGCACGGGGGTCAGGCGATGGACCTGGCCTGCAATAACTATCACATGAAACAGTTCCTAGAGGCCCTGTTGCGCAACAGCTCGGCTCAGAGAAAGGATGAGGTGGTTCATCACTTCGTCCGGGGCTTTGAGGGTAGGCCAGAGGATGCAGGGGTAGCCATGAGTTCCATGATGGACATTCACAGCGACTGGTATGGTGAGGACACAGGTGAGAGGACTCGGGGGGGGTGTAGGCGGTGGGATTGAGGAGGAAACCCCTCAGTTGTGCGACTTCCTTTGTTACTCTCGTCCTTGTTCAGGAATATATCGCTGAATATTATGCCGTAGCAAAATAAACTATTGTTCTGGACTTGAAAAGAAAGCTGTACTCATTTATTCAGTGCAGCATTGGGGGAGGTAAGTATTTCTCACAGCTTTTACAGTCTCTTTGAAACAGATCCTGGAGCTTGGTGTTGGTGACACTGCTTTAATAAACGATCTCATTTGGGTCCTCATTGAATGGCGGGCGAATTTTTGAAAAGAATCTTTCTCTCCTAATGGTAGTGTTAGAAAGAGCAATCGGAAAGATAAGTTGAGCTGCCACAAGAGGGATCTGCTGTAGCACCTGAGAGAGCAGAAGCAGCTTATTCCACTGGAGCTCCTGCCCCCTCATCGGTTGCGGGGTGATGGTCTGTTTGCTGTTGCTTCCTTTGAACTTCAGAAGGGCAGAAATCAGTTTTATTCAATATTGAGTGATACCTTTAAATTCTTTAAGAGCACTGAAAGCTCTAAACTCTGTGGTGTCGCATAAAGGTGAGACTTAACTTTTACCTCTAGCAGCAGACTGGCTTTTCACCTGAGGTTCCACTGCTTTCCCCAGCCCAGCATCTGTTGGGATGTCTCATTGGTGGCAGCAGGAATGTCTCCAGCAGCAACATCTGCCGAAGAAGAAGGTGGTGTCCATCCACGTTTCTCCTGACGTGGGCAATAAGGATTCGGGTATTTTATCTGCTTACAATAATGTTGGTGCACAACTTGCCTTGTCCAAACTGCCCGATGAAGACAGAAGATGGCTCTGACAAACACTGTGACAGCTGTTCAGGATGTGACAAATGCAATAACGGCGTGGCCTTATTTTCAGGGAACACCTTTCAGGGAACCTTTCCCTGAATACTCCACTCTAGAGAGCAAGCTTACGGTCATGTCATTCCAGCTTGGGCTGGAAGTGTGACGCTGTGTGATCTTAAAGCAAATAAACCCAATAATATCTCTTACTGCTTTAAAATAAGGAATCTGATAAAATCACAAATCTAATCTTACAGTCACCAAAAGTCCCAAGTTACCAGAGCAGAGTGCTGTCACCAAGTCATGCCGAGGGGTTTTGCCACGTAGCAAGGCAAGAGCATCTAACACACAACACAGGGCTTACTTTTTTGCCCTCCTAAAATCTTCAGACTGTTCATGAATCAAATCAATCATGAATTAAAAGGTAAGTGCTTCTAGAATTTGATGAGAACATCAGGTGTTATGACAGTGTATTAGAAATGTTAATGGTCGTTTGTGTTTTAAATAGGGCTGGGGGGAAAAAAAAACCAAACCAACCTTGCATTCAGTTACTTTTCTCTGCTAAAACTGAACGTCATAAGCATTTAGTTGAATGGAAGTATTTCTTCTCAGCTTTTAGTGCTGCTGGTTTCTTAGGAATGAGAAATACAAAGTCCTGATAGAAGAATGGTGCTCTCACACAGTCAGATGAGATAAATACCACTTACCTTCAAGTGTCCCCGTCTGCCCCAGTCATCCCAGTCCCCTTCACAGCTGATGGAAGGGTACGTGGGCGCTTGCAGAGAGCCTGGAAGCAAGGCAGTTCGAAGAACTTTTTTAAAACAGAGCTCTAGACACCCAGCAGGGATTAGCAATACCTTGTGAAGGTCTAAAATTGGCTGAGATGAAGTTCAGTTGATGGCCACTCATCAATACCAGGCACTCCTTTTCGAGGTGGGGTTGGACAAAGCGCTGTGGCCCCACCCACTTCGTGTAACTTAAAGGGCTTAAGGCTCTTTTCCCCCTGAAACAGGGAAAATCGATGGTTTAGTACATCTCAGCCTTTTATGTTGCTCATATTTCAGATGGGTTCTTCACGTTTGAATTTATGCACATTGTAAAAGGGAAACATTGCACTCCTTCTACCTGTAATTTGTCTTAAAGATTTTAATTTCTTCAGTGCTAATGGTATCTAAAAAAAAAAAAAAAGGAAAAGGAAGTAAGGAAGTAGGAGGCTTTCTGTGATTGAGAGAGTGTGGAGACCCTGCTGCACTAAAAGCAAATTTTTGGCACTTAATTAAATGGCTTCTTAAAATAAAATTTGGTTTTCTGTTGTGATAAGGGAGCTGATACTCCCTTAGAGTACAGGCAAGCTGATTGTAAGTACAGGCAAGCTGATTTTCAAGGGACTTGATCCTTTGCAGCTGCACGAATGTCTTCTGAAATGGCACGCCCTAGAGAAGTCCCAGGTCAGCCAGCTACAAAAAGAGGGGAAAAGCACAATTATCTTGGCTCAGATTTGCAGCGAGGAGGCTCGGAAGCCGATGTGGCTGAGACGGACGAAGTGCCTGATCTAATAGACTGCGGTGTTTTGTTTTTTTCCCCCCGAAAGGTGATGTGTTAGTGGTGCCAATCAAGCTCCACAAGTGCCCGTTCTGTCCCTACACGGCGAAGCAGAAGGGAATATTGAAGCGGCACATTCGGTCTCACACGGGCGAGAGGCCCTACCCCTGTGAGACCTGTGGGAAGCGCTTCACTCGGCAGGAGCACCTTCGGAGTCACGCTCTGAGTGTAAGTCTGCAAGATTACACCTCTTCGGGAAAGTTTTAAAAAGTCTTTGGCTTTTAAGTCGTATTTTCTGAAATATGTTGGACACGATGATTGTTATCAATGTGAGATAAAGTTTTCTACTAAGTTTAAGCCACCGATCTGTTAGTACTTATGTAGCCCCAAATCTTAATCGCTGGAAATGTGATGGGATCACCTGCTTTTTAGCTTAAGTGAAGCTGTTTTCCTGTTCCAGGAAGACACACAAACTGGCACCTGGAAAGAGCGAAAAGAAGGCAAATTGCCTCTTTTTTAACCAGAATCTTTTCTTTTTAACTGCAGGTGCATCGATCGAACAAGCCGATTATCTGTAAAGGCTGCAGGAGAACGTTCACCAGCAGCCTCTCACAAGGGTTGCGCCGCTTTGGCTTGTGTGACAGCTGCACGTGTGTCACCACTACCCACGAGGACTCCATGCCCATCAACCTCAGCCTGATGGAGCCTTCCTCGGAAGGGCAGGAGAAGGGCGATGCCGATAACGACTGGCCCATATACGTGGAGTCTGGAGAGGAGAACGATCCGGCCGATGATGATGATGCCGATGGTGATGACAAGCAGGAAATCCACAGGAGTTTATCGGATCGAGAAACACTCATGTAGCAGAGAGAGGAGAGTGGGAGCATTTGAAGTGTCTCCCTGGTGGTGGTTGGTCTGCAACAGGGCTGCGTATCTGCCCAATTAATGAGACTGCGCTGGGTTTTGTTATTCCATTTTTTTTTAACAGAAGAGTGGGGAGAATTGGAATTTTTAATACTTTTATGTTTTCAGTGCTGTGCACCAGAAGAATCTTCTGTCTGGGGCTCACGGAGGTTGTACTTGAGCAATTGCCAGCGGTGTCCCTGCCTCCTAATCTTGATTTTGCAGGTGGAACATCTCGGTGTTGTTTTAATAACAGGTTTCTTTCTTCAAATAATGCTGTCGTGGTCCTTAATCCCTCATCTGAAAAGGGGCATCATCTTCTCCCTCAAGATTACATTGAAAGAAATGTAGTTTTCATCCATTACCTTGGACTTTTCTAAACTAAGGTGTGATACTTCTGTATCCAGACAGTATTATCTAAATTATATATTGCTTAGACTGGGTTTGACCTGGAAACCAGGGCAGACAAACCAGGACAACAAAAATATGCTGCTGCTGAAAGCCCAGACAGTAAGAATAAATGTATTTCACGTGTCCTTAATTGCAGGTATTTAGAGAGCAAGGTGCTTCTCTATTATTTTTAGTGCATCTCCCTCTCTCAAGAGCTCGGGCTACAGATCTTCAGATGTGTCATTAATGTCATTTAGACATTAGCAGTCTTGGCTTAAGAAATATTAAGCACATGTTGTGGTGTCTAGTGTCCTGCTCTCTCACTTTAGACTATGTGAACTGCCCTATTCTCTTCAGCTTTTTACAGTAGAAGTTAAAAGCTGTCAGTCAGGTTACTTGGGAATTGTGATTCTGGTAGATTAAATACCCAGATTCACACTGATGTAGCCGAGGAGCAGTTAAATAGAAATATCTCAGCTGTGCATATCAAAGAGCTCTGAATACCTTTTTTGAAGTAATTGGGTAGGAAATCTCAGAATTTTTTACTAGCCTCTTTGTATGCAAATCCTTTTCTTTCTTTTTTAATATATTTCCTTTTTTTTGTCTTTGGTGATCCTTCTCATGATTTATGTTATGTGAATTTATCCAAGTACCTCATGTTTCTTTGCTGGGATAGATAAAGTCTGGCTTTCAAAGGAGCTGAGATTTTTTTTTTACTTTTCCAGTACCAAGTTGATATCAAAAATCAACCTGGAAAAGAAAGATCAACCTTTAAAAGAAAACCCAATGCCAACAGAAAGCCCATTTGCTTATGGGTGACCTACTGTTTCCTAATGAATAGACAAATCTGAAATATACTGTGAAATAAGACTGTTAATGCTTCTTTACTGTGTTGTTCTTAAGTGTTTCATGAAAAGGTAAATTGTATATGAGTCTTTCAGCTGGAGTCGGTGCTGGATCAAAACCTGTAGACAGACATGGCTGAGAAAGAATGAGCAGTTCCTCCCACTTAACAAGATGGTGCTTTGAGGTTTTTAGTATAAATAAAGACTTTACACTTGGTAAATGCTAGATGGAACCTAAAAAAACAAAGAGCCCTCTGATTTAACCTGTTGGGGTTTTTTTTATACCTTATGCTTTTATTTTACATACTGAAAAAGAACAATTCAGCTTCTCTGTCTGCTTCACTGTACAGTGAAACAATAACCCTAGAGTGATGTCAAATTTACTTGCAAGAGGTGATTGTGATGTCACAAACGCAGCTAAGATCGAATAGGATGAGGAAAGAAGAAAACAACCTTACTTTTAAACAAGTCAGTTCACTAGCAATTTGTGAAAGCAGCAGAAGGTAAAGAGACTTGTGATCTGGTCAAAGTTCTAGCTGAGTGGCACCTTCGCAAGGTACTGGAATCACTTAATACATTTATTTTCTGTAAGTTAAGTTGCAAAAGCTTTCAGTGGTCCCTATTCCAGGTCATCTCTACATTTGAGTTTGTAATAGCTGAACAGTATCATAGTGACACACATCATCACAGAAAAATCTCACTGGGACAAGATCTTAAAAAAAATCAGGGCTCTATAGCCTCTGTTTTAGTTATCCAAATTAAGATCATTAAGGCAACATCTCATGTAGATGCCAGATTTGGAGCTGAGCTCCTTTGAAATTTCTGCCTTGGTTCTGGGTCCTGAGCACTTGAAAATCTGAGCAAAACATGGGCTGGTAAATCTTGCCAGCACATCTGAAAATGCCACCTCCAGCCTAGCAGGGCTAGTCTTTTAGGCTACTGCTCTGGTTTTGCTGAGTCCGTCCAACATCAGAGGGTATTTTTTTGTATCTGCTTATCTGGTAAAGGAAGGGCTTCTGTGTATGAAAAACTTGGAAAAGAGTCACAATATCTGTGTCTGTCGGGAGAGTAACTCGCCAGAAGTGGGATAAGAATGTAAATAGGGATCCAAAATGATATTTAGTGACCAGGCATCCCAACCTCTGGTCATTCCACCTCATTGTAAATATTGGTAGAGGCCACCAGACGTGGAGTCTCAGCCGAGCACGGTTCTGGCTAGTGAGCCACAATGAAAAAGTCAGAAGATTCAGCTGCTGACAGGGGTGAGGTTTGGGGTGACTCTGAAGCCGTGATTCAGAGTAGGGAAAACGAACCTCTTGCGAAAGTCTCTATGGAATAAGAGCTGTGGGAAAGACTGCAGAGACCTTCAGTGATTATCCTTCAACCTGCTTTTCTTCGGTCTTAGAGATTGTTCTTGTGTGTCTTGTGCCTAGAGAATGGAGCTGTGTTAAGGTTTGTGTAACGCCGGGGGGGTGCGGGGGGGGGGGTTCACCATTCCCATTCCAGATGGAAAGTCACCACCAGTATCGATGTTTTTTCCTGTTGATCTGTCATATTGTGCTGCTTTGTTTTCAGTGGAGTCCTTCAACCTTTGTATTTAGAAGAGGATGTAGTTTATCCACATTCTTGTGACCACACGTCCGTGTAAATCTGTTTGCTGTGCTTTCCACTTAGTTTTTGGATGTTTTTCCTGAAATCTTCCATTGTAGATCCAGCCTCTACAAGCTTTGAGAAAATGATGTAGCTGTTTTAAAACATTCATATGGTGCTTAACGAAGAATCAAAAATAATGTTTTTAGGAAAGGTATTTCTAATATAATCTCTTTCTCAAAGTTTTTTAAAGGCCGTGCAGACTACGTATCTTAAAGTCTTAGCACTACGTATTTGACTTTGTTTAGGAGTGTACATTTTAACGTACTTTTGCACATAATTGCAGTGTATTTTGCTGAAGGAATACACGCTGCACTGGTATTTGTAGTGCATTTAACCTCTTGGTGCAAGACTTTGTAAATCTTCCAAATGTGGTTATTTAATTTACTGATGTTTTGTAAGGCGGTTTCCTAACTGAAGTCCTTTAGTCTAGTTTAAATGACAAATTCTTATAAACCCAACCTTATTTGTAGAAGTGACTTAACTATATTTGTGGATCTTGGAACATTCTGGAGCTTTTTGATTGTCTAGAAAATAAAACTCTCTGAGAGGGTTGTTTTGATTTTATTTTTTTTACTGTTCAAAAATGAGTAAACCTAAGAGCGTCTTGATTAAGGATAAGGTTTCAATTTCTGGGAATTAAAAATGAATAGATCCATTTCTGGCAACAGACACTTTGCAAGCAAGAGTTTTGGTAGGAAAAGATTAAAAGGATGTTATCGACTTAAAGCCCAGCCAGCTGCTGGTTTTTTTAAGAAAATCTTTTATATTATTAACACTGGCTTTGTTTCCTTAACAGTTTTTGTAGTTTTATAATCATCTTACTTTTTAAAACTGTTTTCAAAGCTTTTCACTTTTTGTGCTGGGTGAGAAAAATCTGTGCAACTGGGAAGCACTCACTGATCTTAGCCCAAAGAAAATGCTGTCAAATGCCTAAAAGAAAATGTGGGTGGGGGAACAGACTCCCAGATATTCTTTCTAGATAATTTTGAATGACGTTGGATGTTTCACAAACAGACTTTTTTTAAACCTGCTTTTACAGATGATATTTCAACCTATATTTAGCTGTATATTTAGAATATCCTTAATTGATGAAAAATGGTTTCATTTGAAGAGTGAAATCTGTTCACTTTTCTTTTATTGGGATCCTTTGGTTTATATGTGCTTGTTTCAGAAGCGCCTGGGAATGTTTCATATTTCAAAACTTGTTATTATTGGAGTTTTTAAAAAATCATTAAAACATTTTTGTTAGTATTAAAGGTTTTTGGATCCAACTTAAGTTGACAATGCCCTTTAACGTGCTTATAAAAATTGCGTTTCTCCTCTTAAAGACCGCTGTTAACATGTCGACCAAGTAACTGAAGACAGCCTGTTTTTTACCTTTAGCTGGATTGTTTGAAATTCAGATTTTCTACATATCTGGAAATATTAGTCACGTGTATGAGAATACAAAGGACATGAAGTCGTAAAACCCTTGCCAGCAGCTCCATTTACGTATGTGTGTGTGGTGTCTGTGCTCACGGGGAGCTGCTTTTAGGTGGGGAGTTAGAGTTAGGATGTCACAAACCCACTGAATATAACAACTTTTTTGGCGTTTATTAAACAAGAGGCAAATGTCTGATACTAGGAAATTCCAAAGGAAAGAATCAGAGACCAATCAACCAAAAATCAAACCAGACACTGCTCCTCTCCCCCTCCCAAACCAGCGGGCTGTACACAGCAACTTTAAATGCCACCCCCAAATACCCACAGGCAAAATACTGGGTTTTAAACTTCAGACTGCCAGCTGAGATGCAAAATACTTTAACTGTCAAAATATATGATTCTGTACATTCTTATGTGCTTTTAGCACAAGTGGCTATGTCCTATGAAGGCTCAGACATGCATTATTAGTCTTGTCGACCACAAGATTACTGACAAGGGTAAAATTTCAACATACATTGAGAGTTTCACAGAATTAGAAAGCAGCTCTTAGAAATTAAGTTCTTCAGTGACGAGGCTTATTTTAATGGTTGGCTGCTGGCTTCTTTTGGGGTTGGAGGGGAATTGTTTGGGATCAATAGTTCTACGGGTGAAAAAGCTTGTGTAAAGTTGTGAATTGTGGGTCTTGGCAGTATTTTACAGAAGCTAGCAAGGCAGTGCTCACAAACAATTCAGAGTAAATTTGGGTGCAAATCCAGCAGACCTTTCCAGACTTAATAACTGTATGTTTTCTGCAGATCAGTAATAAAGAAATAAAGAAATAGTCCCACCACAAGCTGACACATCTGTCAGTGAACCTATCCTGGTGTGGAGGTCTATGAGTGTGTGTTGGGGTGAAAAATTAAAGCAAAGTTGAGAACTAACGTCCATCACCACCATAAAGGCAATTTACCCTTTTTTTAAGGGGTGGGGATCAAATCTTTAAGTGCTTTTTGTAATGTTTTTTCTACAGAGGTGCTTTACTGAATTTGTCTCGATCGTATGTTAAATTGTGTATGTACTATGTTGCTGGTTCTTTTATAGTTGAAGAAAACATTAAATAAATACTAAGCTCACAGTAAGTACACGGTTTTTCATTTTTTACACGAAAGCTGCGAGACACTGAAGCACTCATCTTGTCTCCTTGTCTCTGAGGGCCATGAAGCTGTTACTGTCCTTGGTGAAAATGACTCCCTGTGGGAGAAGGAAAGCAGGAGTGCAGGGCAATCAAGGGAGATGAGAGGCCGCCAAAGAGCTTGCTAATGATTCGGGGGCAATCAATGCTTGGATCAAAGTCTAAGTCGTCAACACAGATGAGCTGTATGCAAATATGCCACTAATTTAGGTGTTAAGGGAAGCCTGGTCTAAGATAAAAATTTGCTTAACAGGTATTTAATGTAATTCCTTTGGTACAGAGTTAGGAATTTGGGTTCCTAGTGTAGATGGTGCCACCTCCATCACCACCATCAAATCTCAAGCTCAGCCCAGGCTGGAAACTGCTCAGAAGATGGCCTGCTCACTACTGCTACCTAACAGGATCCTGAAGCAGATGGAAGATTCCTCCCTGTACTCAACATTTTAGGACAGTGTATTATGATTTCCTTCACCTTTTGAAAAAAACGGCGTGATCTGGTGACCTTGAGGCTGAACAAGTGTTTGTTTTTCTACCAGAAGAGAACAAGGATGTGGCTTGGGAACTTCGTGAAGCCAAATGAACTCCAGAAGTCGTGGGTGAGTCCTGTAGCTTCGTCACACAGAAAGCTGATGACAGTCAAAATGATGCTGAAGCCAAATGAGCTGGGAGTGCTTTAGATGAAAATGTAATTTCATTCTTCATTCATTTCTGGGGTCTGGGTTTCCCTTTCTCCAGACCATGCCTGCATAATTCAAAAAGCTCTTCCATTATGACCAGGATACGGTCTTATCTTGCATACTTTGTATTCCTTTGTATTTTGCATTAGGTTCTGTAGCGCTGAAAAGTTTCCTGACATGAAACAATTACTAACTCACCTATGAACTACTGAAAAAACACCATATATTTATGTCACACAAAGTTTCTCAAAAGCTTTTAAACAAACAAAATGTTCTCCGACTATTACTTTTAAAAGGTCTATTTTAAAAGCAATTTTTTTTTTGAGAGAGAGCATGGATTAAAATTCCTGCTGTTCACAGTTTCTCATTAAATGCATTTTTTAGATACGGTACAAAAAACCCCACAAAACCACAACCAATTAGTTCCCCAAGTACCATACATTTCTGATCCAGAAAAAAAAATGCAGCTATTTCTTCAATGGTAGAAACAAGAAAGAATTTTATTCATATTTTCAAAATTTAAAATAAAACCCTTGGTAAATTCATGTTACTTTACTCACACACTTGGGAAAAATCCATTGCAGCTCCCAACAAATTAACCCTGTGAATCAACACGTCAGTCTTTACATTACAGTACTGTGGTTTTTCTAGTATACTCTGTTTTCTTTGGCAAGAAATATCACTATATATTTAAAGTCAGAAAATACACCATAACTGAAGATTGTGATTTTTCAGAAACGTTTTAAGGAAAACTGAAATCTTTTACCTGGTGTTACTATTAATTATATCTGGTTACCAAAATCCAAATAAGACAATGCAACATTGATGCTAATAGGTTTTGTATCAGCACTAACGATGTTTTTTTTTTTTACAGTAATTCGTAAATTATTCTCTAAACAGCAGAGTATCAGCTTTGCAACACTCCTCCTGTTGCTGTGGGAAGCACCTCCTCTACAGAGTCACCAAGTTTATTCCCATTGGATAAACCCTCCAAATAATATCTCGACTTCAAGGGGAACTAGAAACAGTAAATCTGAAATTTAGAAACAAAAAACCAAAGGACTAGATTAAACAACTGAACACACTTCTAGAATCAGTGGATCGTTTGCGACGTATTATTGTGCAAAACAAGATGAAATCAGTCCCTATGTAGGAGAAAACCAAAGTCTGTTCCATGGCTGCTCCTGGCCGCGTGGCGCAGACTTGTGAGGTTTCTGAAGGATTCTGAGAAAAGCACTTCCAACATCTTTAAAAATTCTAACTAAGCTATTCTAGATACCACTGCATTTTCCCCCCTACTTTTAAAATTCTATTGGCTGTTCCTAGCAGACAGAGAGCACTCGTGGTTCTATTAACACTGATACAACCTGCTACCGAGCGGAACGTTCTCCCATATACAAGCGGAAGTTCCCATTGCCCCAGAATTCAGCTAAAGCCAAACAGAACAAATACCTACAAACAGTTCTTTTCAAAAGGAGGTTTTCAGCAGAGGAAATAATTTGTGAGAAGCCAGGTGCTGGGGTTGTGTTGCCTTACTTACCCTGAAAGAGGAATGAAGAAGACAAAGATGCCCGTGGTCCTCTGGGTTGACTTTAGAACCAGTTCTGCTGATAACGCTCTTTAAACTTTGATGTAAAACAAGATAAATGACACGAGATTCGGAGGTGACACTGCTCAGAGGATGACGACGGATGGGTGATGTGACACAGCTGGAAGAGGCTGGTCAGCTGGAGGTATGTCACATCAATGTTTTCAGTTGATAATTAACACCGTTGCCCAGTGGACTGAAAAGGTCCATGTGAAATCCAGTGGAAATTTCAATCACTTTCATGTTCAAGAATGATTAATTTGAGCTGCTCAGGTACAGAGCGGAGTCTTACACAACCACCATGGCTCTCATGAAGGATTTTAAAAGCATGGCCTGCATTTGAGAGGAGA